>JARKHS020027215.1:0-239969 GCA_030143305.2 Amblyomma americanum | reverse complement strand
CGGAGTTTCTAGAACACGGAGTTTCTCCTACACAGAGTTTCTCCTACACGGAGTTTCTCCAACACGGATTATCTCCAACAAGGAGTTCCTTCAACAAGGAGTTTCTCCAACAAGGAGTTTCTCCAACACAAATTTTCTCAAACACCGAGTTTCTCCGACAGGAGTTTCCCCAACACGGAGTTTCTCCAACACAGAGTCTCTCCATTACGGAGTTTCTAGAACACCGAGTTTCCCCTACACAGAGTTTCTCCAACACGGAGTATCTCCAACAAGGAGTTTCACCAACAAGAACTTTCTCAAACACGGAGTTTCTCCGACACGGAGATTCTCCAACACGGAGTTTCTACAACACGGATTTTCTACAACACGGAGTTCCTCCAACACAGAGTTTTTCCAACACTGAATTTCTTCAACACGGAGTTTCTCCAACACGGAGTTTCTAAAACACGGAGATTCTCCTACACGGAGTTTCTCCCACACGAAGTTTCTCCAACACGGAGTTTCTAAAACACGGAGTTTCTATCTACAACACGGAGTTTCTACAACACAGTGTTTCTCCAACACAGAATTTCTCCAACACGGAGTTTCTCCAACACGGAGATTCTCCAACACGGAGTTTCTCCAACAAGGAGTTCCTCCAAAAAGGAGTTTCTCCAACACAGGGTTTCTCCAACACGGAATTTCTCCAACACGGAGTTTCCCCAACACGAAGTTTCCGAAATACGAAGTTTCTCCAACAGAGAGGTTCTCCAACAGGAAGTTGCTCCAACACGGAGTTTCTCCAAAACAAAGTTTCTCCAACACGGAGTTTCCACAGCATGGAGTTTCACCAAAACGAAGTTTCTCCAACAGGGAGTTTATCCAACACGATGTTTCTCCAACAAGAAGTTTCTTCAACACGAAGTTTTTACAACACGGAGTTTCTACAACACGAAGTTTCTCCAACACAGTTTCTCCAGCACGGAGTTTCTCCAACACGAAGTTTCTTCAAAACGGAGTTTCTCTAACACGAAATTTTTTCAACACGGAGTTTCTAGAACACGGTGTTTCTCCAACACGGAATTTCTCCAACACGGAGTTTTTTCAACACGGAGTTTCTAGAACACTGTGTTTCTCCAACACGGAGTTTCTCCAACACGGAGTTTCACTAAGAAGGACTCTCTGCAACAAGAAGTTTCTCCAACACGAAGTTTCTCCGACACGCAGTTTCTCCAATACGGAGTTTCCCCAACACGCAGTTTCTCCAACACGAAGTTTCTCCAACACGGAGTTTCCCCAACACGAAGTTTCTCCAACACGAAATTTCTCCAAAACGGAGTTTCTCCAACACGGAGTTTCTCCAACTCGGAGTTTCTCCAAGACAGAGTTTCTCCAATACGGAGATTCTCCAACACGGAGTTTCTCCAATAAGGCGTTTCTGCAACACGAAGTTTCTCCAACACGGAGTTTCTACAACACTGAGTTTCTTCAATTCGGAGTTTCCCCAACACAGAGTTTCTCCAACACGAATTTTCTCCAACATGGAGTTTCTCCAACACGAATTTTCTCCAACAAGGAGTTTCTCCAACAAGGAGTTTCATCAACACGAAGTTTCTCCAACACGGAGTTTCTCCAACACGAAGTTTCTCCGACAAGGAGTTTCTCCAAAACGATGTTTCTCCGACACGGAGTTTCTCCGACACGGAGTTTCTCCAACACGGAGTTTATCCAACACGGAGTTTAACCAAAACGGATTTCTCCAACACGGAGCTTCTGCCACACGGAGTTTCTCCAACACGGAGTTTCTACAACACGGAGTTTCTCCAACACGAAGTTTCTCCAACGCAGAGTTTCTGCAACACCGTGTTTCTACAACACGGAGTTTCTAGAACACGGAGTTTCTCCAACACTGAGTTTCTCCTACACGGAGTTTCTCCAACACGGAGTTTCTCCAACAAGGAGTTCCTTCAACAAGGAGTTTCTCCAACAAGGAGTTTCTCCAACACAAAGTTTCTCCAACACCGAGTTTCTCCGACATGGAGTTTCCCCAACACGGAGTTTCTCCAACACAGTGTCTCTCCATTACGGAGTTTCTAGAACACCGAGTTTCCCCTACACAGAGTTTCTCCAACACGGAGTATCTCCAACAAGGAGTTTCACCAACAAGAACTTTCTCAAACACGGAGTTTCTCCCACACGGAGATTCTCCAACACGGAGTTTCAACAACACGGATTTTCTACAACACCGAGTTCCTCCAACACAGAGTTTCTCCAAAACTGAATTTCTTCTACACGGAGTTTCTCCAACACGGAGTTTCTAAAACACGGAGTTTCTATCTACAACACGGAGTTTCTACAACACAGTGTTCCTCCAACACAGAATTTCTCCAACACGGAGTTTCTCCAACACGGAAATTCTCAAACACGGAGTTTCTCCAACAAGGAGTTCCTCCAAAAAGGAGTTTCTCCAACACAGGGTTTCTCCAACACGGAATTTCTACATCACGGAGTTTCTCCAACACGGAGTTTCCCCAACACGAAGTTTCCGAAATACGAAGTTTCTCCAACAGGGAGGTTCTCCAACAGGGAGTTGCTCCAACACGGAGTTTCTCCAAAACGGAGTTTCTCCAACACGGAGTTTCCACAGCATGGAGTTTCACCAACACGAAGTTTCTCCAACACGGAGTTTATCCAACACGGTGTTTCTCCAACAAGTTTCTTCAACACGAAGTTTTTACAACACGGAGTTTCTACAACACAGAGTTTCTCCAACACAGAGTTTCTCCAACATGGAGATTCTCCAACACAGAGTTTCTATAACACGGAGATTCTCCAACACGGAGTTTATCCAACAAGGAGTTCCGCCAACGAGGAGTTTCTCCAACACGGAGATTCCCCAACATGGAGTTTCTCCAACACGGAGTTTCTCCAACACGGAGTTTCTCCAACACGGAATTTCTCCGACACGGAGTCTCTCCGTCAAGGAGCTTCTCCAACAAAGAGTTTCTGCAACAAGGAGTTTCTCCAACACGGAGTTTCCCCAACAAGGAGTCTCCCCAATACGAAGTTTCTCCAACACGGAATTTCTCCAACACGGAGTTTCTTCAACATGGAGTTTCTCCGACACGGACTTTTTTTCCAACACGGAGTTTCTCCGACCCGGAGTTTCTACGACACGGAATTTCTCCAACACGGAGTTTCTCCAACACGGAATTTCTCCAACACGGAGTTACTCCAGCACGGAGGTTCTCCAACACGGAGTTTCTCCAACACGGAGTTTTTCCAACAAGGAGTTTCTCCAAAACGGAGTTTCTGCAACACGGAGTTTCTCCAACACGGAAATTCTCCAACACGAAGTTTCTCCAACAAGGAGTTCCTCCAACACGGATATTCCCCAACACGGAGTTTCTCCAACAAGGAGTTTCTCCTACATGGAGTTTCTCCAACACGGAATTTCTCCAACACGGAGTTTCTCCAACAAATTTCTCCAACAAAGAGTTTCTCCAACAGGAGTTTCTCCAACACAAAGTTTCTCCAACACTGAGTTTCTTCAACACGGAGTTTCTCCAACACGTAGTTTCTCCCACACGAAGTTTCTCCAACACGGAGTCTCTAAACCACGGAGTTTCTATCTACAACACGGAGTTTCTACAACACAGTGTTTCTCCAACACGGAATTTGTCCAACACGGAGTTTTTCCAACACGGAGATTCTCCAACACGGAGTTTCTCCAACAAGGAGTTCCTCCAAAAAGGAGTTTCTCCAACACAGGGTTTCTCCAACACGGAATTTCTCCAACACGGAGTTTCCCCAACACGAAGTTTCCGAAATACGAAGTTTCTCCAACACGGAGTTTCCCCAACACGGAGTTTCTCTAACACGGAGTTTCTCCAACAGGGAGGTTCTCCAACAGGGAGTTGCTCCAACACGGAGTTTCTCCAAAACGGAGTTTCTCCAACACGGAGTTTCCACAGCATGGAGTTTCTCCAACACGAAGTTTCTCCAACACGGAGTTTATCCAACACGGTGTTTCTCCAACAAGAAGTTTCTTCAACACGAAGTTTTTACAACACGAAGTTTCTACAACACGCAGTTTCTCCAACAGAGAGTTTCTCCAACATGGAGTTTCTCCAACACAGAGTTTCTGTAACACGGAGATTCTCCAACACGGAGTTTATCAAACACGAAGTTTCTCCAACACAGTTTCTCCAGCACGGAGTTTCTCCAACACGAAGTTTCTTCAAAACGGAGTTTCTCTAACACGAAATTTTTTCAACAGGGAGTTTCTAGAACACGGTGTTTCTCCAACACGGAATTTCTCCAACACGGAGTTTTTTCAACACGGAGTTTCTAGAACACTGTGTTTCTCCAACACGGAGTTTCTCCAACACGGAGTTTCACTAAGAAGGACTCTCTGCAACAAGAAGTTTCTCCAACACGAAGTTTCTCCGACACGCAGTTTCTCCAATACGGAGTTTCCCCAACACGCAGTTTCTCCAACACGAAGTTTCTCCAACACGGAGTTTCCCCAACACGAAGTTTCTCCAACACGAAATTTCTCCAAAACGGAGTTTCTCCAACACGGAGTTTCTCCAACTCGGAGTTTCTCCAAGACAGAGTTTCTCCAATACGGAGATTCTCCAACACGGAGTTTCTCCAATAAGGCGTTTCTGCAACACGAAGTTTCTCCAACACGGAGTTTCTACAACACTGAGTTTCTTCAATTCGGAGTTTCCCCAACACAGAGTTTCTCCAACACGAATTTTCTCCAACATGGAGTTTCTCCAACACGAATTTTCTCCAACAAGGAGTTTCTCCAACAAGGAGTTTCATCAACACGAAGTTTCTCCAACACGGAGTTTCTCCAACACGAAGTTTCTCCGACAAGGAGTTTCTCCAAAACGATGCTTCTCCGACACGGAGTTTCTCCGACACGGAGTTTCTCCAACACGGAGTTTATCCAACACGGAGTTTAACCAAAACGGATTTCTCCAACACGGAGTTTCTGCAACACGGAGTTTCTCCAACACGGAGTTTCTACAACACGGAGTTTCTCCAACACGAAGTTTCTCCAACGCAGAGTTTCTGCAACACCGTGTTTCTACAACACGGAGTTTCTAGAACACGGAGTTTCTCCTACACAGAGTTTCTCCTACACGGAGTTTCTCCAACACGGATTATCTCCAACAAGGAGTTCCTTCAACAAGGAGTTTCTCCAACAAGGAGTTTCTCCAACACAAATTTTCTCAAACACCGAGTTTCTCCGACAGGAGTTTCCCCAACACGGAGTTTCTCCAACACAGAGTCTCTCCATTACGGAGTTTCTAGAACACCGAGTTTCCCCTACACAGAGTTTCTCCAACACGGAGTATCTCCAACAAGGAGTTTCACCAACAAGAACTTTCTCAAACACGGAGTTTCTCCGACACGGAGATTCTCCAACACGGAGTTTCTACAACACGGATTTTCTACAACACGGAGTTCCTCCAACACAGAGTTTTTCCAACACTGAATTTCTTCAACACGGAGTTTCTCCAACACGGAGTTTCTAAAACACGGAGATTCTCCTACACGGAGTTTCTCCCACACGAAGTTTCTCCAACACGGAGTTTCTAAAACACGGAGTTTCTATCTACAACACGGAGTTTCTACAACACAGTGTTTCTCCAACACAGAATTTCTCCAACACGGAGTTTCTCCAACACGGAGATTCTCCAACACGGAGTTTCTCCAACAAGGAGTTCCTCCAAAAAGGAGTTTCTCCAACACAGGGTTTCTCCAACACGGAATTTCTCCAACACGGAGTTTCCCCAACACGAAGTTTCCGAAATACGAAGTTTCTCCAACAGAGAGGTTCTCCAACAGGAAGTTGCTCCAACACGGAGTTTCTCCAAAACAAAGTTTCTCCAACACGGAGTTTCCACAGCATGGAGTTTCACCAAAACGAAGTTTCTCCAACAGGGAGTTTATCCAACACGATGTTTCTCCAACAAGAAGTTTCTTCAACACGAAGTTTTTACAACACGGAGTTTCTACAACACGAAGTTTCTCCAACACAGTTTCTCCAGCACGGAGTTTCTCCAACACGAAGTTTCTTCAAAACGGAGTTTCTCTAACACGAAATTTTTTCAACACGGAGTTTCTAGAACACGGTGTTTCTCCAACACGGAATTTCTCCAACACGGAGTTTTTTCAACACGGAGTTTCTAGAACACTGTGTTTCTCCAACACGGAGTTTCTCCAACACGGAGTTTCACTAAGAAGGACTCTCTGCAACAAGAAGTTTCTCCAACACGAAGTTTCTCCGACACGCAGTTTCTCCAATACGGAGTTTCCCCAACACGCAGTTTCTCCAACACGAAGTTTCTCCAACACGGAGTTTCCCCAACACGAAGTTTCTCCAACACGAAATTTCTCCAAAACGGAGTTTCTCCAACACGGAGTTTCTCCAACTCGGAGTTTCTCCAAGACAGAGTTTCTCCAATACGGAGATTCTCCAACACGGAGTTTCTCCAATAAGGCGTTTCTGCAACACGAAGTTTCTCCAACACGGAGTTTCTACAACACTGAGTTTCTTCAATTCGGAGTTTCCCCAACACAGAGTTTCTCCAACACGAATTTTCTCCAACATGGAGTTTCTCCAACACGAATTTTCTCCAACAAGGAGTTTCTCCAACAAGGAGTTTCATCAACACGAAGTTTCTCCAACACGGAGTTTCTCCAACACGAAGTTTCTCCGACAAGGAGTTTCTCCAAAACGATGTTTCTCCGACACGGAGTTTCTCCGACACGGAGTTTCTCCAACACGGAGTTTATCCAACACGGAGTTTAACCAAAACGGATTTCTCCAACACGGAGCTTCTGCCACACGGAGTTTCTCCAACACGGAGTTTCTACAACACGGAGTTTCTCCAACACGAAGTTTCTCCAACGCAGAGTTTCTGCAACACCGTGTTTCTACAACACGGAGTTTCTAGAACACGGAGTTTCTCCAACACTGAGTTTCTCCTACACGGAGTTTCTCCAACACGGAGTTTCTCCAACAAGGAGTTCCTTCAACAAGGAGTTTCTCCAACAAGGAGTTTCTCCAACACAAAGTTTCTCCAACACCGAGTTTCTCCGACATGGAGTTTCCCCAACACGGAGTTTCTCCAACACAGAGTCTCTCCATTACGGAGTTTCTAGAACACCGAGTTTCCCCTACACAGAGTTTCTCCAACACGGAGTATCTCCAACAAGGAGTTTCACCAACAAGAACTTTCTCAAACACGGAGTTTCTCCGACACGGAGATTCTCCAACACGGAGTTTCAACAACACGGATTTTCTACAACACCGAGTTCCTCCAACACAGAGTTTCTCCAAAACTGAATTTCTTCTACACGGAGTTTCTCCAACACGGAGTTTCTAAAACACGGAGTTTCTATCTACAACACGGAGTTTCTACAACACAGTGTTCCTCCAACACAGAATTTCTCCAACACGGAGTTTCTCCAACACGGAAATTCTCAAACACGGAGTTTCTCCAACAAGGAGTTCCTCCAAAAAGGAGTTTCTCCAACACAGGGTTTCTCCAACACGGAATTTCTACATCACGGAGTTTCTCCAACACGGAGTTTCCCCAACACGAAGTTTCCGAAATACGAAGTTTCTCCAACAGGGAGGTTCTCCAACAGGGAGTTGCTCCAACACGGAGTTTCTCCAAAACGGAGTTTCTCCAACACGGAGTTTCCACAGCATGGAGTTTCACCAACACGAAGTTTCTCCAACACGGAGTTTATCCAACACGGTGTTTCTCCAACAAGAAGTTTCTTCAACACGAAGTTTTTACAACACGGAGTTTCTACAACACAGAGTTTCTCCAACACAGAGTTTCTCCAACATGGAGATTCTCCAACACAGAGTTTCTATAACACGGAGATTCTCCAACACGGAATTTATCCAACAAGGAGTTCCGCCAACGAGGAGTTTCTCCAACACGGAGATTCCCCAACATGGAGTTTCTCCAACACGGAGTTTCTCCAACACGGAGTTTCTCCAACACGGAATTTCTCCGACACGGAGTCTCTCCGTCAAGGAGCTTCTCCAACAAAGAGTTTCTGCAACAAGGAGTTTCTCCAACACGGAGTTTCCCCAACAAGGAGTCTCCCCAATACGAAGTTTCTCCAACACGGAATTTCTCCAACACGGAGTTTCTTCAACATGGAGTTTCTCCGACACGGACTTTTTTCCAACACGGAGTTTCTCCGACCCGGAGTTTCTACGACACGGAATTTCTCCAACACGGAGTTTCTCCAACACGGAATTTCTCGAACACGGAGTTACTCCAGCACGGAGGTTCTCCAACACGGAGTTTCTCCAACACGGAGTTTTTCCAACAAGGAGTTTCTCCAAAACGGAGTTTCTCCAACACGGAGTTTCTCCAACACGGAAATTCTCCAACACGAAGTTTCTCCAACAAGGAGTTCCTCCAACACGGATATTCCCCAACACAGAGTTTCTCCAACAAGGAGTTTCTCCTACATGGAGTTTCTCCAACACGGAATTTCTCCAACACGGAGTTTCTCCAACAAATTTCTCCAACAAAGAGTTTCTCCGACAAGGAGTTTCTCCAACACAAAGTTTCTCCAACACTGAGTTTCTTCAACACGGAGTTTCTCCAACACGGAGTTTCTCCCACACGAAGTTTCTCCAACACGGAGTTTCTAAACCACGGAGTTTCTATCTACAACACGGAGTTTCTACAACACAGTGTTTCTCCAACACGGAATTTCTCCAACACGGAGTTTTTCCAACACGGAGATTCTCCAACACGGAGTTTCTCCAACAAGGAGTTCCTCCAAAAAGGAGTTTCTCCAACACAGGGTTTCTCCAACACGGAATTTCTCCAACACGGAGTTTCCCCAACACGAAGTTTCCGAAATACGAAGTTTCTCCAACACGGAGTTTCCCCAACACGGAGTTTCTCTAACACGGAGTTTCTCCAACAGGGAGGTTCTCCAACAGGGAGTTGCTCCAACACGGAGTTTCTCCAAAAC
This sequence comes from Amblyomma americanum, assembly GCA_030143305.2. Taxonomy (NCBI): domain Eukaryota; kingdom Metazoa; phylum Arthropoda; class Arachnida; order Ixodida; family Ixodidae; genus Amblyomma; species Amblyomma americanum. Next base: position 230,954 of record JARKHS020027215.1, on the reverse strand, counting down.
GGTGTTTCTCCAACACGGAGTTTCCACAGCATGGAGTTTCTCCAACACGAAGTTTCTCCAACACGGAGTTTATCCAACACGGTGTTTCTCCAACAAGAAGTTTCTTCAACACGAAGTTTTTACAACACGAAGTTTCTACAACACGCAGTTTCTCCAACAGAGAGTTTCTCCAACATGGAGTTTCTCCAACACAGAGTTTCTGTAACACGGAGATTCTCCAACACGGAGTTTATCAAACACGAAGTTTCTCCAACACAGTTTCTCCAGCACGGAGTTTCTCCAACACGAAGTTTCTTCAAAACGGAGTTTCTCTAACACGAAATTTTTTCAACACGGAGTTTCTAGAACACGGTGTTTCTCCAACACGGAATTTCTCGAACACGGAGTTTTTTCAACACGGAGTTTCTAGAACACTGTGTTTCTCCAACACGGAGTTTCTCCAACACGGAGTTTCTCCAACACGGAGTTTCACTAAGAAGGACTCTCTGCAACAAGAAGTTTCTCCAACACGAAGTTTCTCCGACACGCAGTTTCTCCAATACGGAGTTTCCCCAACACGCAGTTTCTCCAACACGAAGTTTCTCCAACACGGAGTTTCCCCAACACGAAGTTTCTCCAACACGAAATTTCTCCAAAACGGAGTTTCTCCAACACAGAGTTTCTCCAACTCGGAGTTTCTCCAAGACAGAGTTTCTCCAATACGGAGATTCTCCAACACGGAGTTTCTCCAATAAGGCGTTTCTGCAACACGAAGTTTCTCCAACACGGAGTTTCTACAACACTGAGTTTCTTCAATTCGGAGTTTCCCCAACACAGAGTTTCTCCAACACGAATTTTCTCCAACATGGAGTTTCTCCAACACGAATTTTCTCCAACAAGGAGTTTCTCCAACAAGGAGTTTCATCAACACGAAGTTTCTCCAACACGGAGTTTCTCCAACACGAAGATTCTCCGACAAGGAGTTTCTCCAAAACGATGTTTCTCCGACACGGAGTTTCTCCGACACGGAGTTTCTCCAACACGGAGTTTATCCAACACGGAGTTTAACCAAAACGGATTTCTCCAACACGGAGTTTCTGCAACACGGAGTTTCTCCAACACGGAGTTTCTACAACACGGAGTTTCTCCAACACGAAGTTTCTCCAACGCAGTTTCTGCAACACCGTGTTTCTACAACACGGAGTTTCTAGAACACGGAGTTTCTCCAACACAGAGTTTCTCCTACACGGAGTTTCTCCAACACGGAGTTTCTCCAACAAGGAGTTCCTTCAACAAGGAGTTTCTCCAACAAGGAGTTTCTCCAACACAAAGTTTCTCCAACACCGAGTTTCTCCGACACGGAGTTTCCCCAACACGGAGTTTCTCCAACACAGAGTCTCTCCATTACGGAGTTTCTAGAACACCGAGTTTCCCCTACACAGAGTTTCTCCAACACGGAGTATCTCCAACAAAGAGTTTCACCAACAAGAACTTTCTCAAACACGGAGTTTCTACAACACGGATTTTCTACAACACCGAGTTCCTCCAACACAGAGTTTCTCCAAAACTGAATTTCTTCTACACGGAGTTTCTCCAACACGGAGTTTCTAAAACACGGAGTTTCTACAACACAGTGTTTCTCCAACACAGAATTTCTCCAACACGGAGTTTCTCCAACACGGAGATTCTCCAACACGGAGTTTCTCCAACAAGGAGTTCCTCCAAAAAGGAGTTTCTCCAACACAGGGTTTCTCCAACACGGAATTTCTACATCACGGAGTTTCTCCAACACGGAGTTTCCCCAACACGAAGTTTCCGAAATACGAAGTTTCTCCAACAGGGAGGTTCTCCAACAGGGAGTTGCTCCAACACGGAGTTTCTCCAAAACGGAGTTTCTCCAACACGGAGTTTCCACAGCATGGAGTTTCACCAACACGAAGTTTCTCCAACACGGAGTTTATCCAACACGGTGTTTCTCCAACAAGTTTCTTCAACACGAAGTTTTTACAACACGGAGTTTCTCCAACATGGAGATTCTCCAACACAGAGTTTCTATAACACGGAGATTCTCCAACACGGAGTTTATCCAACAAGGAGTTCCGCCAACGAGGAGTTTCTCCAACACGGAGATTCCCCAACATGGAGTTTCTCCAACACGGAGTTTCTCCAACACGGAGTTTCTCCAACACGGAATTTCTCCGACACGGAGTCTCTCCGTCAAGGAGCTTCTCCAACAAAGAGTTTCTGCAACAAGGAGTTTCTCCAACACGGAGTTTCCCCAACAAGGAGTCTCCCCAATACGAAGTTTCTCCAACACGGAATTTCTCCAACACGGAGTTTCTTCAACATGGAGTTTCTCCGACACGGACTTTTTTTCCAACACGGAGTTTCTCCGACCCGGAGTTTCTACGACACGGAATTTCTCCAACACGGAGTTTCTCCATCACGGAATTTCTCGAACACGGAGTTACTCCAGCACGGAGGTTCTCCAACACGGAGTTTCTCCAACACGGAGTTTTTCCAACAAGGAGTTTCTCCAAAACGGAGTTTCTCCAACACGGAGTTTCTCCAACACGGAGTTTCTCCAACACGAAAATTCTCCAACACGAAGTTTCTCCAACAAGGAGTTCCTCCAACACGGATATTCCCCAACACGGAGTTTCTCCAACAAGGAGTTTCTCCTACATGGAGTTTCTCCAACACGGAATTTCTCCAACACGGAGTTTCTCCAACAAATTTCTCCAACAAAGAGTTTCTCCGACAGGAGTTTCTCCAAAACAAAGTTTCTCCAACACTGAGTTTCTTCAACACGGAGTTTCATCAACACGAAGTTTCTCCAACACGGAGTTTCTCCAACACGAAGTTTCTCCGACAAGGAGTTTCTCCAAAACGATGTTTCTCCGACACGTAGTTTCTCCCACACGAAGTTTCTCCAACACGGAGTTTCTAAACCACGGAGTTTCTATCTACAACACGGAGTTTCTACAACACAGTGTTTCTCCAACACGGAATTTGTCCAACACGGAGTTTTTCCAACACGGAGATTCTCCAACACGGAGTTTCTCCAACAAGGAGTTCCTCCAAAAAGGAGTTTCTCCAACACAGGGTTTCTCCAACACAGAATTTCTCCAACACAGAGTTTCCCCAACACGAAGTTTCCGAAATACGAAGTTTCTCCAACACGGAGTTTCCCCAACACGGAGTTTCTCTAACACGGAGTTTCTCCAACAGGGAGGTTCTCCAACAGGGAGTTGCTCCAACACGGAGTTTCTCCAAAACGGAGTTTCTCCAACACGGAGTTTCCACAGCATGGAGTTTCTCCAACACGAAGTTTCTCCAACACGGAGTTTATCCAACACGGTGTTTCTCCAACAAGAAGTTTCTTCAACACGAAGTTTTTACAACACGAAGTTTCTACAACACGCAGTTTCTCCAACAGAGAGTTTCTCCAACATGGAGTTTCTCCAACACAGAGTTTCTGTAACACGGAGATTCTCCAACACGGAGTTTATCAAACACGAAGTTTCTCCAACACAGTTTCTCCAGCACGGAGTTTCTCCAACACGAAGTTTCTTCAAAACGGAGTTTCTCTAACACGAAATTTTTTCAACAGGGAGTTTCTAGAACACGGTGTTTCTCCAACACGGAATTTCTCCAACACGGAGTTTTTTCAACACGGAGTTTCTAGAACACTGTGTTTCTCCAACACGGAGTTTCTCCAACACGGAGTTTCACTAAGAAGGACTCTCTGCAACAAGAAGTTTCTCCAACACGAAGTTTCTCCGACACGCAGTTTCTCCAATACGGAGTTTCCCCAACACGCAGTTTCTCCAACACGAAGTTTCTCTAACACGGAGTTTCCCCAACACGAAGTTTCTCCAACACGAAATTTCTCCAAAACGGAGTTTCTCCAACACGGAGTTTCTCCAACTCGGAGTTTCTCCAAGACAGAGTTTCTCCAATACGGAGATTCTCCAACACGGAGTTTCTCCAATAAGGCGTTTCTGCAACACGAAGTTTCTCCAACACGGAGTTTCTACAACACTGAGTTTCTTCAATTCGGAGTTTCCCCAACACAGAGTTTCTCCAACACGAATTTTCTCCAACATGGAGTTTCTCCAACACGAATTTTCTCCAACAAGGAGTTTCTCCAACAAGGAGTTTCATCAACACGAAGTTTCTCCAACACGGAGTTTCTCCAACACGAAGTTTCTCCGACAAGGAGTTTCTCCAAAACGATGTTTCTCCGACACGGAGTTTCTCCGACACGGAGTTTCTCCAACACGGAGTTTATCCAACACGGAGTTTAACCAAAACGGATTTCTCCAACACGGAGTTTCTGCAACACGGAGTTTCTCCAACACGGAGTTTCTACAACACGGAGTTTCTCCAAAACGAAGTTTCTCCAACGCAGAGTTTCTGCAACACCGTGTTTCTACAACACGGAGTTTCTAGAACACGGAGTTTCTCCTACACAGAGTTTCTCCTACACGGAGTTTCTCCAACACGGAGTTTCTCCAACAAGGAGTTCCTTCAACAAGGAGTTTCTCCAACAAGGAGTTTCTCCAACACAAATTTTCTCCAACACCGAGTTTCTCCGACACGGAGTTTCCCCAACACGGAGTTTCTCCAACACAGAGTCTCTCCATTACGGAGTTTCTAGAACACCGAGTTTCCCCTACACAGAGTTTCTCCAACACGGAGTATCTCCAACAAGGAGTTTCACCAAAAAGAACTTTCTCAAACACGGAGTTTCTCCGACACGGAGATTCTCCAACACGGAGTTTCTACAACACGGATTTTCTACAACACGGAGTTCCTCCAACACAGAGTTTTTCCAACACTGAATTTCTTCAACACGGAGTTTCTCCAACACGGAGTTTCTAAAACACGGAGATTCTCCTACACGGAGTTTCTCCCACACGAAGTTTCTCCAACACGGAGTTTCTAAAACACGGAGTTTCTATCTACAACACGGAGTTTCTACAACACAGTGTTTCTCCAACACAGAATTTCTCCAACACGGAGTTTCTCCAACACGGAGATTCTCCAACACGGAGTTTCTCCAACAAGGAGTTCCTCCAAAAAGGAGTTTCTCCAACACAGGGTTTCTCCAACACGGAATTTCTCCAACACGGAGTTTCCCCAACACGAAGTTTCCGAAATACGAAGTTTCTCCAACAGAGAGGTTCTCCAACAGGAAGTTGCTCCAACACGGAGTTTCTCCAAATCGAAGTTTCTCCAACACGGAGTTTCCACAGCATGGAGTTTCACCAAAACGAAGTTTCTCCAACAGGGAGTTTATCCAACACGATGTTTCTCCAACAAGAAGTTTCTTCAACACGAAGTTTTTACAACACGGAGTTTCTACAACACAGAGTTTCTCCAACACAGAGTTTCTCCAACATGGAGATTCTCCAACACAGAGTTTCTATAACACGGAGATTCTCCAACACGGAGTTTATCCAACACGAAGTTTCTCCAACACAGTTTCTCCAGCACGGAGTTTCTCCAACATGAAGTTTCTTCAAAACGGAGTTTCTCTAACACGAAATTTTTTCAACACGGAGTTTCTAGAACACGGTGTTTCTCCAACACGGAATTTCTCCAACACGGAGTTTTTTCAACACGGCGTTTCTAGAACACTGTGTTTCTCCAACACGGAGTTTCTCCAACACGGAGTTTCACTAAGAAGGACTCTCTGCAACAAGAAGTTTCTCCAACACGAAGTTTCTCCGACACGCAGTTTCTCCAATACGGAGTTTCCCCAACACGCAGTTTCTCCAACACGAAGTTTCTCCAACACGGAGTTTCCCCAACACGAAGTTTCTCCAACACGAAATTTCTCCAAAACGGAGTTTCTCCAACACGGAGTTTCTCCAACTCGCAGTTTCTCCAAGACAGAGTTTCTCCAATACGGAGATTCTCCAACACGGAGTTTCTCCAATAAGGCGTTTCTGCAACACGAAGTTTCTCCAACACGGAGTTTCTACAACACTGAGTTTCTTCAATTCGGAGTTTCCCCAACACAGAGTTTCTCCAACACGAATTTTCTCCAACATGGAGTTTCTCCAACACGAATTTTCTCCAACAAGGAGTTTCTCCAACAAGGAGTTTCATCAACACGAAGTTTCTCCAACACGAAGTTTCTCCGACAAGGAGTTTCTCCAAAACGATGTTTCTCCGACACGGAGTTTCTCCGACACGGAGTTTCTCCAACACGGAGTTTATCCAACACGGAGTTTAACCAAAACGGATTTCTCCAACACGGAGTTTCTGCAACACGGAGTTTCTCCAACACGGAGTTTCTACAACACGGAGTATCTCCAACACAAAGTGTCTCCAACGCAGAGTTTCTGCAACACCGTATTTCTACAACACGGAGTTTCTAGAACACGGAGTTTCTCCAACACGGAGTTTCTCCAACAAGGAGTTCCTTCAACAAGGAGTTTCTCCAACAAGGAGTTTCTCCAACACAAAGTTTCTCCAACACCGAGTTTCTCCGACACGGAGTTTCCCCAACACGGAGTTTCTCCAACACAGAGTCTCTCCATTACGGAGTTTCTAGAACACCGAGTTTCCCCTACACAGTTTCTCCAACACGGAGTATCTCCAACAAGGAGTTTCACCAACAAGAACTTTCTCAAACACGGAGTTTCTCCGACACGGAGATTCTCCAACACGGAGTTTCTACAACACGGATTTTCTACAACACCGAGTTCCTCCAACACAGAGTTTCTCCAAAACTGAATTTCTTCTACACGGAGTTTCTCCAACACGGAGTTTCTAAAACACGGAGTTTATATCTACAACACGGAGTTTCTACAACACAGTGTTTCTCCAACACAGAATTTCTCCAACACGGAGTTTCTCCAACACGGAGATTCTCCAACACGGAGTTTCTCCAACAAGGAGTTCCTCCAAAAAAGGAGTTTCTCCAACACAGGGTTTCTCCAACACGGAATTTCTAAATCACGGAGTTTCTCCAACACGGAGTTTCCCCAACACGAAGTTTCCGAAATACGAAGTTTCTCCAACAAAGAGGTTCTCCAACAGGGAGTTGCTCCAACACGGAGTTTCTCCAAAACGGAGTTTCTCCAACACGGAGTTTCCACAGCATGGAGTTTCACCAACACGAAGTTTCTCCAACACGGAGTTTATCCAACACGATGTTTCTCCAACAAGAAGTTTCTTCAACACGAAGTTTTTACAACACGGAGTTTCTACAACACAGAGTTTCTCCAACACAGAGTTTCTCCAACATGGAGATTCTCCAACGAGGAGTTTCTCCAACACGGAGATTCCCCAACATGGAGTTTCTCCAACACGGAGTTTCTCCAACACGGAGTTTCTCCAACACGGAATTTCTCCGACACGGAGTCTCTCCGTCAAGGAGCTTCTCCAACAAACAGTTTCTGCAACAAGGAGTTTCTCCAACACGGAGTTTCCCCAACAAGGAGTCTCCCCAATACGAAGTTTCTCCAACACGGAATTTCTCCAACACGGAGTTTCTTCAACACGGAGTTTCTCCGACACGGACTTTTTTCCAACACGGAGTTTCTCCGACCCGGAGTTTCTACGACACGGAATTTCTCCAACACGGAGTTTCTCCAACACGGAATTTCTCGAACACGGAGTTACTCCAGCACGGAGGTTCTCCAACACGGAGTTTCTCCAACACGGAGTTTTTCCAACAAGGAGTTTCTCCAAAACGGAGTTTCTCCAACACGGAGTTTCTCCAACACGGAAATTCTCCAACACGAAGTTTCTCCAACAAGGAGTTCCTCCAACACGGATATTCCCCAACACGGAGTTTCTCCAACAAGGAGTTTCTCCTACATGGAGTTTCTCCAACACGGAATTTCTCCAACACGGAGTTTCTCCAACAAATTTCTCCAACAAAGAGTTTCTCCGACAAGGAGTTTCTCCAACACAAAGTTTCTCCAACACTGAGTTTCTTCAACACGGAGTTTCTCCAACACGGAGTTTCTCCCACACGAAGTTTCTCCAACACGGAGTTTCTAAACCACGGAGTTTCTATCTACAACACGGAGTTTCTACAACACAGTGTTTCTCCAACACGGAATTTCTCCAACACGGAGTTTTTCCAACACGGAGATTCTCCAACACGGAGTTTCTCCAACAAGGAGTTCCTCCAAAAAGGAGTTTCTCCAACACAGGGTTTCTCCAACACAGAATTTCTCCAACACGGAGTTTCCCCAACACGAAGTTTCCGAAATACGAAGTTTCTCCAACACGGAGTTTCCCCAACACGGAGTTTCTCTAACACGGAGTTTCTCCAACAGGGAGGTTCTCCTCCAACAGGGAGTTGCTCCAACACGGAGTTTCTCCAAAACGGAGTTTCTCCAACACGGAGTTTCCACAGCATGGAGTTTCTCCAACACGAAGTTTCTCCAACACGGAGTTTATCCAACACGGTGTTTCTCCAACAAGAAGTTTCTTCAACACGAAGTTTTTACAACACGAAATTTCTACAACACGCAGTTTCTCCAACAGAGAGTTTCTCCAACATGGAGTTTCTCCAACACAGAGTTTCTGTAACACGGAGATTCTCCAACACGGAGTTTATCAAACACGAAGTTTCTCCAACACAGTTTCTCCAGCACGGAGTTTCTCCAACACGAAGTTTCTTCAAAACGGAGTTTCTCTAACACGAAATTTTTTCAACACGGAGTTTCTAGAACACGGTGTTTCTCCAACACGGAGTTTCTCCAACACGGAGTTTTTTCAACACGGAGTTTCTAGAACACTGTGTTTCTCCAACACGGAGTTTCTCCAACACGGAGTTTCACTAAGAAAGACTTTCTGCAACAAGAAGTTTCTCCAACACGAAGTTTCTCCGACACGCAGTTTCTCCAATACGGAGTTTCCCCAACACGCAGTTTCTCCAACACGAAGTTTCTCCAACACGGAGTTTCCCCAACACGAAGTTTCTCCAATACGAAATTTCTCCAAAACGGAGTTTCTCCAACACGGAGTTTCTCCAACTCGGAGTTTCTTAAAGACAGAGTTTCTCCAATACGGAGCTTCTCCAGCACGGAGATTCTCAAACACGGAGTTTCTCCAACACGGAGTTTCTCCAACACGGAGTTTCTCCAGCATGGAGTTTCTTCAACACGGAGTTTTTCTCCAACACGAAGTTTCTCCAACACGGAGTTTCTACAACACTGAGTTTCTTCAATTCGGAGTTTCCCCAACACAGAGTTTCTCCAACACGAATTTTCTCCAACATTGAGTTTCTCCAACACGAATTTTCTCCAACAAGGAGTTTCTCCAACAAGGAGTTTCATCAACACGAAGTTTCTCCAACACGGAGTTTCTCCAACACGAAGTTTCTCCGACAAGGAGTTTCTCCAAAACGATGTTTCTCCGACACGGAGTTTCTCCGACACGGAGTTTCTCCAACACGGAGTTTATCCAACACGGAGTTTAACCAAAACGGATTTCTCCAACACGGAGTTTCTGCAACACGGAGTTTCTCCAACACGGAGTTTCTACAACACGGAGTTTCTCCAACACGAAGTTTCTCCAACAAAGAGTTTTTATAACACCGTGTTTCTACAGCACGGAGTTTCTAGAACACGGAGTTTCTCCAACACGGAGTTTCTCCAACACAGAGTTTCTCCTACACGGAGTTTCTCCAACACGGAGTTTCTCCAACAAGGAGTTCCTTCAACAAGGAGTTTCTCCAACAAGGAGTTTCTCCAGCACGTAGTTTCCCCAACACGAAGTTTCTCCAACACGGAGTTTCTCCAACACGGAGTTTCTCCAACACGGATATTCCCCAACACGGAATTTCTCAAACAAGGAGTTTCTCCTACATGGAGTTTCTCCAACACATAATTTCCCCAACACGGAGTTTCTCCAACAAGAAATATCTCCAACAAAGTTTCTCCGACAAGGAGTTTCTCCAACACAAAGTTTCTCCAACACCGAGTTTCTCCGACACGGAGTTTCCCCAACACGGAGTTTCTCCAACACAGAGTTTCTCCATTACGGAGTTTCTACAACACCGAGTTTCCCCAACACGGAGTTTCTCCAACACGGAATTTCTCCAACACGGAGTTTCTCCAACACAAAGTTTCTCCAACACCGAGTTTCTCCGACACGGAGTTTCCCAAACACGGAGTTTCTCCAACACAGAGTCTCTCCATTACGGAGTTTCTACAACACCGAGTTTCCCCTACACAGAGTTTCTCCAACACGAATTTTCTCCAACACGGAGTTTCTCCAACACGGAGTATCTCCAACAAGGAGTTTCACCAACAAGAACTTTCTCAAACACGGAGTTTCTCCGACACGGAGATTCTCCAACACGGAGTTTCTACAACACGGATTTTCTACAACACGGAGTTTCTCCAACACAGAGTTTCTCCAACACTGAGTTTCTTCAACACGGAGTTTCTCCAACAAGGAGTTTCTCCCACACGAAGTTTCTCCAACACGGATTTTTTAAAACACGGAGTTTTTATCTACAACACGGAGTTTCTACAACACAGTGTTTCTCCAACACAGAATTTCTCCAACACAGAGTTTCTCCAACACGGAGATTCTCCAACACGGAGTTTCTCCAACAAGGAGTTCCTCCAAAAAGGAGTTTCTCCAACACAGGGTTTCTCCAACACGGAATTTCTCCATCACGGAGTTTCTCCAACACGGAGTTTCCCCAACACGAAGTTTCCGAAATACGAAGTTTCTCCAACAGGGAGGTTCTCCAACAGGGTGTTGCTCCAACACGGAGTTTCTCCAAAACGGAGTTTCTCCAACACGGAGTTTCCACAGCATGGAGTTTCACCAACACGAAGTTTCTCCGACACGGAGTTTATCCAACACGGTGTTTCTCCAACAAGAGGTTTCTTCAACACAAAGTTTTTACAACACGGAGTTTCTACAACACAGAGTTTCTCCAACACAGAGTTTCTCCAACATGGAGATTCTCCAACACAGAGTTTCTATAACACGGAGTTTTTCCAACAAGGAGTTTCTCCAACACAGAGTTTCTCCATTACGGAGTTTCTACAACACCGAGTTTCCCCAACACGGAGTTTCTCCAACACGGAATTTCTCCAACACGGAGTTTCTCCAACACAAAGTTTCTCCAACACCGAGTTTCTCCGACACGGAGTTTCCCAAACACGGAGTTTCTCCAACACAGAGTCTCTCCATTACGGAGTTTCTACAACACCGAGTTTCCCCTACACAGAGTTTCTCCAACACGAATTTTCTCCAACACGGAGTTTCTCCAACACGGAGTATCTCCAACAAGGAGTTTCACCAACAAGAACTTTCTCAAACACGGAGTTTCTCCGACACGGAGATTCTCCAACACGGAGTTTCTACAACACGGATTTTCTACAACACGGAGTTTCTCCAACACAGAGTTTCTCCAACACTGAGTTTCTTCAACACGGAGTTTCTCCAACAAGGAGTTTCTCCCACACGAAGTTTCTCCAACACGGATTTTTTAAAACACGGAGTTTTTATCTACAACACGGAGTTTCTACAACACAGTGTTTCTCCAACACAGAATTTCTCCAACACAGAGTTTCTCCAACACGGAGATTCTCCAACACGGAGTTTCTCCAACAAGGAGTTCCTCCAAAAAGGAGTTTCTCCAACACAGGGTTTCTCCAACACGGAATTTCTCCATCACGGAGTTTCTCCAACACGGAGTTTCCCCAACACGAAGTTTCCGAAATACGAAGTTTCTCCAACAGGGAGGTTCTCCAACAGGGTGTTGCTCCAACACGGAGTTTCTCCAAAACGGAGTTTCTCCAACACGGAGTTTCCACAGCATGGAGTTTCACCAACACGAAGTTTCTCCGACACGGAGTTTATCCAACACGGTGTTTCTCCAACAAGAGGTTTCTTCAACACAAAGTTTTTACAACACGGAGTTTCTACAACACAGAGTTTCTCCAACACAGAGTTTCTCCAACATGGAGATTCTCCAACACAGAGTTTCTATAACACGGAGTTTTTCCAACAAGGAGTTTCTCCAACACAGAGTTTCTCCATTACGGAGTTTCTACAACACCGAGTTTCCCCAACACGGAGTTTCTCCAACACGGAATTTCTCCAACACGGAGTTTCTCCAACACAAAGTTTCTCCAACACCGAGTTTCTCCGACACGGAGTTTCCCAAACACGGAGTTTCTCCAACACAGAGTCTCTCCATTACGGAGTTTCTACAACACCGAGTTTCCCCTACACAGAGTTTCTCCAACACGAATTTTCTCCAACACGGAGTTTCTCCAACACGGAGTATCTCCAACAAGGAGTTTCACCAACAAGAACTTTCTCAAACACGGAGTTTCTCCAACACGGAGTTTCTCCAACACGGAGTTTCTCCAGCATGGAGTTTCTTCAACACGGAGTTTCTCCAACACGAAGTTTCTCCAACACGGAGTTTCTACAACACTGAGTTTCTTCAATTCGGAGTTTCCCCAACACAGAGTTTCTCCAACACGAATTTTCTCCAACATGGAGTTTCTCCAACACGAATTTTCTCCAACAAGGAGTTTCTCCAACAAGGAGTTTCATCAACACGAAGTTTCTCCAACACGGAGTTTCTCCAACACGAAGTTTCTCCGACAAGGAGTTTCTCCAAAACGATGTTTCTCCGACACGGAGTTTCTCCGACACGGAGTTTCTCCAACACGGAGTTTATCCAACACGGAGTTTAACCAAAACGGATTTCTCCAACACGGAGTTTCTGCAACACGGAGTTTCTCCAACACGGAGTTTCTACAACACGGAGTTTCTCCAACACGAAGTTTCTCCAACAAAGAGTTTTTATAACACCGTGTTTCTACAGCACGGAGTTTCTAGAACACGGAGTTTCTCCAACACGGAGTTTCTCCAACACAGAGTTTCTCCTACACGGAGTTTCTCCAACACGGAGTTTCTCCAACAAGGAGTTCCTTCAACAAGGAGTTTCTCCAACAAGGAGTTTCTCCAGCACGTAGTTTCCCCAACACGAAGTTTCTCCAACACGGAGTTTCTCCAACACGGAGTTTCTCCAACACGGATATTCCCCAACACGGAATTTCTCAAACAAGGAGTTTCTCCTACATGGAGTTTCTCCAACACATAATTTCCCCAACACGGAGTTTCTCCAACAAGAAATATCTCCAACAAAGTTTCTCCGACAAGGAGTTTCTCCAACACAAAGTTTCTCCAACACCGAGTTTCTCCGACACGGAGTTTCCCCAACACGGAGTTTCTCCAACACAGAGTTTCTCCATTACGGAGTTTCTACAACACCGAGTTTCCCCAACACGGAGTTTCTCCAACACGGAATTTCTCCAACACGGAGTTTCTCCAACACAAAGTTTCTCCAACACCGAGTTTCTCCGACACGGAGTTTCCCAAACACGGAGTTTCTCCAACACAGAGTCTCTCCATTACGGAGTTTCTACAACACCGAGTTTCCCCTACACAGAGTTTCTCCAACACGAATTTTCTCCAACACGGAGTTTCTCCAACACGGAGTATCTCCAACAAGGAGTTTCACCAACAAGAACTTTCTCAAACACGGAGTTTCTCCGACACGGAGATTCTCCAACACGGAGTTTCTACAACACGGATTTTCTACAACACGGAGTTTCTCCAACACAGAGTTTCTCCAACACTGAGTTTCTTCAACACGGAGTTTCTCCAACAAGGAGTTTCTCCCACACGAAGTTTCTCCAACACGGATTTTTTAAAACACGGAGTTTCTATCTACAACACGGAGTTTCTACAACACAGTGTTTCTCCAACACAGAATTTCTCCAACACGGAGTTTCTCCAACACGGAGATTCTCCAACACGGAGTTTCTCCAACAAGGAGTTCCTCCAAAAAGGAGTTTCTCCAACACAGGGTTTCTCCAACACGGAATTTCTCCATCACGGAGTTTCTCCAACACGGAGTTTCCCCAACACGAAGTTTCCGAAATACGAAGTTTCTCCAACAGGGAGGTTCTCCAACAGGGTGTTGCTCCAACACGGAGTTTCTCCAAACGGAGTTTCTCCAACACGGAGTTTCCACAGCATGGAGTTTCACCAACACGAAGTTTCTCCAACACGGAGTTTATCCAACACGGTGTTTCTCCAACAAGAGGTTTCTTCAACACAAAGTTTTTACAACACGGAGTTTCTACAACACAGAGTTTCTCCAACACAGAGTTTCTCCAACATGGAGATTCTCCAACACAGAGTTTCTATAACACGGAGTTTTTCCAACAAGGAGTTTCTCCAACACAGAGTTTCTCCATTACGGAGTTTCTACAACACCGAGTTTCCCCAACACGGAGTTTCTCCAACACGGAATTTCTCCAACACGGAGTTTCTCCAACACAAAGTTTCTCCAACACCGAGTTTCTCCGACACGGAGTTTCCCAAACACGGAGTTTCTCCAACACAGAGTCTCTCCATTACGGAGTTTCTACAACACCGAGTTTCCCCTACACAGAGTTTCTCCAACACGAATTTTCTCCAACACGGAGTTTCTCCAACACGGAGTATCTCCAACAAGGAGTTTCACCAACAAGAACTTTCTCAAACACGGAGTTTCTCCAACACGGAGTTTCTCCAACACAGAATTTCTCCGACACGGAGTCTCTCCGTCAAGGAGCTTCTCCAACAAAGAGTTTCTGCAACAAGGAGTTTCTCCAACACGGAGTTTCCCCAACAAGGAGTCTCCACAATACGATGTTTCTCCAACACGGAATTTCTCCAACACGGAGTTTCTTCAACACGGAGTTTCTCCGACACGGACTTTTTTCCAACACGGAGTTTCTCCGACCCGGAGTTTCTACGACACGGAATTTCTCCAACACGGAGTTTCTCCAACACGGAATTTCTCGAACACGGAGTTACTCCAGCACGGAGGTTCTCCAACACGGAGTTTCTCCAACACGGAGTATCTCCAACAAGGAGTTTCACCAACAAGAACTTTCTCAAACACGGAGTTTCTCCAACACGGAGTTTCTCCAACACGGAGTTTCTCCAGCATGGAGTTTCTTCAACACGGAGTTTCTCCAACACGAAGTTTCTCCAACACGGAGTTTCTACAACACTGAGTTTCTTCAATTCGGAGTTTCCCCAACACAGAGTTTCACCAACACGAATTTTCTCCAACATGGAGTTTCTCCAACACGAATTTTCTCCAACAAGGAGTTTCTCCAACAAGGAGTTTCATCAACACGAAGTTTCTCCAACACGGAGTTTCTCCAACACGAAGTTTCTCCGACAAGGAGTTTCTCCAAAACGATGTTTCTCCGACACGGAGTTTCTCCGACACGGAGTTTCTCCAACACGGAGTTTATCCAACACGGAGTTTAACCAAAACGGATTTCTCCAACACGGAGTTTCTGCAACACGGAGTTTCTCCAACACGGAGTTTCTACAACACGGAGTTTCTCCAACACGAAGTTTCTCCAACAAAGAGTTTTTATAACACCGTGCTTCTACAGCACGGAGTTTCTAGAACACGGAGTTTCTCCAACACGGAGTTTCTCCAACACAGAGTTTCTCCTACACGGAGTTTCCCCAACACGAAGTTTCCGAAATACGAAGTTTCTCCAACACGGAGTTTCCCCAACACGGAGTTTCTCTAACACGGAGTTTCTCCAACAGGGAGGTTCTCCAACAGGGAGTTGCTCCAACACGGAGTTTCTCCAAAACGGAGTTTCTCCAACACGGAGTTTCCACAGCATGGAGTTTCTCCAACACGAAGTTTCTCCAACACGGAGTTTATCCAACACGGTGTTTCTCCAACAAGAAGTTTCTTCAACACGAAGTTTTTACAACACGAAGTTTCTACAACACGCAGTTTCTCCAACAGAGAGTTTCTCCAACATGGAGTTTCTCCAACACAGAGTTTCTGTAACACGGAGATTCTCCAACACGGAGTTTATCAAACACGAAGTTTCTCCAACACAGTTTCTCCAGCACGGAGTTTCTCCAACACGAAGTTTCTTCAAAACGGAGTTTCTCTAACACGAAATTTTTTCAACACGGAGTTTCTAGAACACGGTGTTTCTCCAACACGGAGTTTCTCCAACACGGAGTTTTTTCAACACGGAGTTTCTAGAACACTGTGTTTCTCCAACACGGAGTTTCTCCAACACGGAGTTTCACTAAGAAAGACTTTCTGCAACAAGAAGTTTCTCCAACACGAAGTTTCTCCGACACGCAGTTTCTCCAATACGGAGTTTCCCCAACACGCAGTTTCTCCAACACGAAGTTTCTCCAACACGGAGTTTCCCCAACACGAAGTTTCTCCAATACGAAATTTCTCCAAAACGGAGTTTCTCCAACACGGAGTTTCTCCAACTCGGAGTTTCTTCAAGACAGAGTTTCTCCAATACGGAGCTTCTCCAGCACGGAGATTCTCAAACACGGAGTTTCTCCAACACGGAGTTTCTCCAACACGGAGTTTCTCCAGCATGGAGTTTCTTCAACACGGAGTTTCTCCAACACGAAGTTTCTCCAACACGGAGTTTCTACAACACTGAGTTTCTTCAATTCGGAGTTTCCCCAACACAGAGTTTCTCCAACACGAATTTTCTCCAACATGGAGTTTCTCCAACACGAATTTTCTCCAACAAGGAGTTTCTCCAACAAGGAGTTTCATCAACACGAAGTTTCTCCAACACGGAGTTTCTCCAACACGAAGTTTCTCCGACAAGGAGTTTCTCCAAAACGATGTTTCTCCGACACGGAGTTTCTCCGACACGGAGTTTCTCCAACACGGAGTTTATCCAACACGGAGTTTAACCAAAACGGATTTCTCCAACACGGAGTTTCTGCAACACGGAGTTTCTCCAACACGGAGTTTGTACAACACGGAGTTTCTCCAACACGAAGTTTCTCCAACAAAGAGTTTTTATAACACCGTGTTTCTACAGCACGGAGTTTCTAGAACACGGAGTTTCTCCAACACGGAGTTTCTCCAACACAGAGTTTCTCCTACACGGAGTTTCTCCAACACGGAGTTTCTCCAACAAGGAGTTCCTTCAACAAGGAGTTTCTCCAACAAGGAGTTTCTCCAGCACGTAGTTTCCCCAACACGAAGTTTCTCCAACACGGAGTTTCTCCAACACGGAGTTTCTCCAACACGGATATTCCCCAACACGGAATTTCTCAAACAAGGAGTTTCTCCTACATGGAGTTTCTCCAACACATAATTTCCCCAACACGGAGTTTCTCCAACAAGAAATATCTCCAACAAAGTTTCTCCGACAAGGAGTTTCTCCAACACAAAGTTTCTCCAACACTGAGTTTCTCCGACACGGAGTTTCCCCAACACGGAGTTTCTCCAACACAGAGTTTCTCCATTACGGAGTTTCTACAACACCGAGTTTCCCCAACACGGAGTTTCTCCAACACGGAATTTTTCCAACACGGAGTTTCTCCAACACAAAGTTTCTCCAACACCGAGTTTCTCCGACACGGAGTTTCCCAAACACGGAGTTTCTCCAACACAGAATCTCTCCATTACGGAGTTTCTACAACACCGAGTTTCCCCTACACAGAGTTTCTCCAACACGAATTTTCTCCAACACGGAGTTTCTCCAACACGGAGTATCTCCAACAAGGAGTTTCACCAACAAGAACTTTCTCAAACACGGAGTTTCTACGACACGGAGATTCTCCAACACGGAGTTTCTACAACACGGATTTTCTACAACACGGAGTTTCTCCAACACAGAGTTTCTCCAACACTGAGTTTCTTCAACACGGAGTTTCTCCAACAAGGAGTTTCTCCCACACGAAGTTTCTCCAACACGGATTTTTTAAAACACGGAGTTTCTATCTACAACACGGAGTTTCTACAACACAGTGTTTCTCCAACACAGAATTTCTCCAACACGGAGTTTCTCCAACACGGAGATTCTCCAACACGGAGTTTCTCCAACAAGGAGTTCCTCCAAAAAGGAGTTTCTCCAACAAGGAGTTTCTCCCACACGAAGTTTCTCCAACACGGATTTTTTAAAACACGGAGTTTCTATCTACAACACGGAGTTTCTACAACACAGGGTTTCTCCAACACGGAATTTCTCCATCACGGAGTTTCTCCAACACGGAGTTTCCCCAACACGAAGTTTCCGAAATACGAAGTTTCTCCAACAGGGAGGTTCTCCAACAGGGTGTTGCTCCAACACGGAGTTTCTCCAAAACGGAGTTTCTCCAACACGGAGTTTCCACAGCATGGAGTTTCACCAACACGAAGTTTCTCCAACACGGAGTTTATCCAACACGGTGTTTCTCCAACAAGAGGTTTCTTCAACACAAAGTTTTTACAACACGGAGTTTCTACAACACAGAGTTTCTCCAACACAGAGTTTCTCCAACATGGAGATTCTCCAACACAGAGTTTCTATAACACGGAGTTTTTCCAACAAGGAGTTTCTCCAACACAGAGTTTCTCCATTACGGAGTTTCTACAACACCGAGTTTCCCCAACACGGAGTTTCTCCAACACGGAATTTCTCCAACACGGAGTTTCTCCAACACAAAGTTTCTCCAACACCGAGTTTCTCCGACACGGAGTTTCCCAAACACGGAGTTTCTCCAACACAGAGTCTCTCCATTACGGAGTTTCTACAACACCGAGTTTCCCCTACACAGAGTTTCTCCAACACGAATTTTCTCCAACACGGAGTTTCTCCAACACGGAGTATCTCCAACAAGGAGTTTCACCAACAAGAACTTTCTCAAACACGGAGTTTCTCCAACACGGAGTTTCTCCAACACGGAGTTTCTCCAGCATGGAGTTTCTTCAACACGGAGTTTCTCCAACACGAAGTTTCTCCAACACGGAGTTTCTACAACACTGAGTTTCTTCAATTCGGAGTTTCCCCAACACAGAGTTTCTCCAACACGAATTTTCTCCAACATGGAGTTTCTCCAACACGAATTTTCTCCAACAAGGAGTTTCTCCAACAAGGAGTTTCATCAACACGAAGTTTCTCCAACACGGAGTTTCTCCAACACGAAGTTTCTCCGACAAGGAGTTTCTCCAAAACGATGTTTCTCCGACACGGAGTTTCTCCGACACGGAGTTTCTCCAACACGGAGTTTATCCAACACGGAGTTTAACCAAAACGGATTTCTCCAACACGGAGTTTCTGCAACACGGAGTTTCTCCAACACGGAGTTTCTACAACACGGAGTTTCTCCAACACGAAGTTTCTCCAACAAAGAGTTTTTATAACACCGTGTTTCTACAGCACGGAGTTTCTAGAACACGGAGTTTCTCCAACACAGAGTTTCTCCTACACGGAGTTTCTCCAACACGGAGTTTCTCCAACAAGGAGTTCCTTCAACAAGGAGTTTCTCCAACAAGGAGTTTCTCCAGCACGTAGTTTCCCCAACACGAAGTTTCCCCAACACGGAGTTTCTCCAACACGGAGTTTCTCCAACACGGATATTCCCCAACACGGAATTTCTCAAACAAGGAGTTTCTCCTACATGGAGTTTCTCCAACACATAATTTCCCCAACACGGAGTTTCTCCAACAAGAAATATCTCCAACAAAGTTTCTCCGACAAGGAGTTTCTCCAACACAAAGTTTCTCCAACACCGAGTTTCTCCGACACGGAGTTTCCCCAACACGGAGTTTCTCCAACACAGAGTTTCTCCATTACGGAGTTTCTACAACACCGAGTTTCCCCAACACGGAGTTTCTCCAACACGGAATTTCTCCAACACGGAGTTTCTCCAACACAAAATTTCTCCAACACCGAGTTTCTCCGACACGGAGTTTCCCAAACACGGAGTTTCTCCAACACAGAGTCTCTCCATTACGGAGTTTCTACAACACCGAGTTTCCCCTACACAGAGTTTCTCCAACACGAATTTTCTCCAACACGGAGTTTCTCCAACACGGAGTATCTCCAACAAGGAGTTTCACCAACAAGAACTTTCTCAAACACGGAGTTTCTCCGACACGGAGATTCTCCAACACGGAGTTTCTACAACACGGATTTTCTACAACACGGAGTTTCTCCAACACAGAGTTTCTCCAACACTGAGTTTCTTCAACACGGAGTTTCTCCAACAAGGAGTTTCTCCCACACGAAGTTTCTCCAACACGGATTTTTTAAAACACGGAGTTTCTATCTACAACACGGAGTTTCTACAACACAGTGTTTCTCCAACACAGAATTTCTCCAACACGGAGTTTCTCCAACACGGAGATTCTCCAACACGGAGTTTCTCCAACAAGGAGTTCCTCCAAAAAGGAGTTTCTCCAACACAGGGTTTCTCCAACACGGAATTTCTCCATCACGGAGTTTCTCCAACACGGAGTTTCCCCAACACGAAGTTTCCGAAATACGAAGTTTCTCCAACAGGGAGGTTCTCCAACAGGGTGTTGCTCCAACACGGAGTTTCTCCAAAACGGAGTTTCTCCAACACGGAGTTTCCACAGCATGGAGTTTCACCAACACGAAGTTTCTCCAACACGGAGTTTATCCAACACGGTGTTTCTCCAACAAAGGTTTCTTCAACACGAAGTTTTTACAACACGGAGTTTCTACAACACAGAGTTTCTCCAACACAGAGTTTCTCCAACATGGAGATTCTCCAACACAGAGTTTCTATAACACGGAGATTCTCCAACACGGAGTTTATCGAACAAGGAGTTCCGCCAACGAGGAGTTTCTCCAATACGGAGATTCCCCAACACGGAGTTTCTCCAACACGGAGTTTCTCCAACACGGAATTTCTCCGACACGGAGTCTCTCCGTCAAGGAGCTTCTCCAACAAAGAGTTTCTGCAACAAGGAGTTTCTCCAACACAGAATTTCTCCAACACGGAGTTTCTTCAACACGGAGTTTCTCCGACACGGACTTTTTTCCAACACGGAGTTTCTCCGCCCCGTAGTTTCTACGACACGGAATTTCTCCAACACGGAGTTTCTCCAACACGTAATTTCTCGAACACGGGGTTACTCCAGCACGGAGGTTCTCCAACACGGAGTTTCTCCAACACGGAGTTTTTCCAACAAGGAGTTTCTCCAAAACGGAGTTTCTCCAACACGGAGTTTCTCCAACACGGAAATTCTCCAACACGAAGTTTCTCCAACACGGAGTTCCTCCAACACGGATATTCCCCAACACGGAGTTTCTCCAACAAGGAGTTTCTCCTACATGGAGTTTCTCCAACACGGAATTTCTCCAACACGGAGTTTCTCCAACAAATTTCTCCAACAAAGAGTTTCTCCGACAAGGAGTTTCTCCAACACAAAGTTTCTCCAACACTGAGTTTCTTCAACACGGAGTTTCTCCAACACGGAGTTTCTCCCACACGAAGTTTCTCCAACACGGAGTTTCTAAACCACGGAGTTTCTATCTACAACACGGAGTTTCTACAACACAGTGTTTCTCCAACACAAAATTTCTCCAACACGGAGTTTCTCCAACACGGAGATTCTCCAACACGGAGTTTCTCCAACAAGGAGTTCCTCCAAAAAGGAGTTTCTCCAACACAGGGTTTCTCCAACACGGAATTTCTCCAACACGGAGTTTCTCCAACAAGGAGTTTCCCCAACACGAAGTTTCCGAAATACGAAGTTTCTCCAACACGGAGTTTCCCCAACACGGAGTTTCTCTAACACGGAGTTTCTCCAACAGGGAGGTTCTCCAACAGGGAGTTGCTCCAACAGGGGCACGACACCGCATTCAGAATGGTGCACTCACCTCGCCTCTTCTTCCAGGCTGGCCTTGTACTCGGAATACTTGCTGCGACGCCTGACACGGCCTCCCTGCGAGCCTGTGCCTTGACTTCGACGCAATGGCCCGAGGATTGGACGCAGCAACCAGTTACGACAGATCACCAGCGGCTAATCTGGCAACAACGAGCGCATTCCACCACTATCAGCGATGACCACCGGGAATATAAGCAGCCTCCAGCAGCCGCCCCTGCGGGGCACGACACCGCATTCAGAATGGTGCACTCACCTCGCCTCTTCTTCCAGGCTGGCCTTGTACTCGGAATACTTGCTGCGACGCCTGACACGGCCTCCCTGCGAGCCTGTGCCTTGACTTCGACGCAATGGCCCGAGGATTGGACGCAGCAACCAGTTACGACAGATCACCAGCGGCTAATCTGGCAACAACGAGCGCATTCCACCACTATCAGCGATGACCACCGGGAATATAAGCAGCCTCCAGCAGCCGCCCCTGCGGGGCACGACACCGCATTCAGAATGGTGCACTCACCTCGCCTCTTCTTCCAGGCTGGCCTTGTACTCGGAATACTTGCTGCGACGCCTGACACGGCCTCCCTGCGAGCCTGTGCCTTGACTTCGACGCAATGGCCCGAGGATTGGACGCAGCAACCAGTTACGACAGATCACCAGCGGCTAATCTGGCAACAACGAGCGCATTCCACCACTATCAGCGATGACCACCGGGAATATAAGCAGCCTCCAGCAGCCGCCCCTGCGGGGCACGACACCGCATTCAGAATGGTGCACTCACCTCGCCTCTTCTTCCAGGTCAGTTACCTAAACGCTTGCCGTTGCGTTAGATCCAGCAATCGTTGTTTCTTTGCGGTGTCGTGCCCTGAGCTGTTGTGTGATGTGTTAGGATTGCTTGACGGCAAAGCCGCTCACGGCGTTAGTAACCTGCTCTTGATGCTCTGCGGCGACGTGGAGACAAACCCTGGTCCCAACCCCGGAAACGAGGATGTACTGTCAACTGTGCTCGCTACGGTACAAAGAATAGAATTAGGTCAAAACGACATTCGGAGCGAATTGACTGCGCTTAAGCACTGGCGTGCCTGTGTTGACGTCGAGCTGAAGCAACTATCTGAAAGGATTCGCACAGTCGAAGTTGATATGGCGGAACGTAAGATTGAGCAGGTTTCGGCAGCATCCGAGTCCGGACCGAATATGTCAGGTACTATTGGCGCACAGCTTCGAAAAATCGAATCGAGATGTGAAGACGCGGAAAACAGACTTAGGCGATCCAATCTGCTGTTTTTTGGCATTCCGGACGAGATGTCTGAAACATGGTCGACAGCAGAAAATAAAGTTATAAATCTCTGTTCCGAGAAACTAGGGGTTAATCTTCAATCTACACAAATTGAAAGATCGCATCGTCTAGGGCAGTTTCAGACTGAGAAATGCAGGCCAATCATAGTAAAACTTACATATTTTAAGGATAAACAACTTATTCTCGAAAACGGAAAGAAGTTTAAAGACACCGATTATGCAGTGCGTGAGGACTTTTCACTACAAACGCGGCTCGCCAGGAAAAAGCTCTTGGAATTTGCCAAATCTAAAAAAACGGCCTACAAGCTCAGCGTAGACAAGCTGCGCATGGGTGATTCAGTATACATGTACGACTCTGACACTGACCAAGTAATAGAAGTCTCACGATAGCTAAGATGCCGAAGCAATGCACGTGTTACCAAAAACCCGATCCAGTCGCCTATAGATAGCATTCCAAGCCCACCTCTCCATTTGACATTCACTAACATACGCAGCCTTCTTCCTAAACGCACCGAACTCTGCTCATATCTTGATAATAGCAACTGTAATATACTACTTCTAACGGAAACGTGGTTGCGTCCAGATATCGCTGACGAGGAACTTCTGCCTGATAGCAACGGATTTCAAATTTACCGAAAAGATAGAATAAGCAAAAGGGGCGGCGGAGTATTAATTGCAGTTAATAATAACATTTTGTCTTTCCTTGTGGGTATTCCATGTGAACTGGAAATCATATGGGTAGCAATAGCATCCCGCCTCGGTAACACTGTCTTAGGCATCTGCTACAGGCCCCCGGACTCCCCTGCCACGTTTGTCGCTGACCTACATGACAATATCACGGCTATTCGAACCAGATTTCCTAAATCTGACATTTTCTTGTTCGGGGATTTTAATTACCCAGACATTGATTGGCTGAACCTATGTTCACATTCATCTGCCTCTAATGAGTTCATGCAGCTAACACTCGACTTTTCTTTTGTTCAACTAGTCAATGCTCCAACACGCGATGCTAATATTTTAGACCTTATTTTATCATCTGCTCCCGAGAGGGTTAGTGATATATCTTATAATGACGGGTTCAGTGATCATCAGCTTCTTCAGTTATCGATTAATGCCCCTTATTACTCACGCCGCACCCAACCAAAACAGATTCTAAATTACAGGAAGGCTGACTTTGACGCTATTAATCGTTGTCTCGAGCATTTCTCCGAAATTCTTGTGCGTGATTTTTCATCCCGGTCTGTTAACGAAAACTGGACTTTGTTCAAAGAAAAAATAGCGAAACTGGTGCGTAAACACATACCGAGAATAACATTACGGGTCAACATATCTAAACCTTGGTATAACAATTCCTTACGAGCATTGAAAAACAAGAAAAAACGTCTTTTCAGAGCCGCGAAACGAATGCGCACTGATTCTGCGCATGCTGAGCACAGACTGTGTGAAGCATCATACTGCCATGCCATCCGGAAGGCCAAACATAAATTTTTATCACAGGACCTTCAATCGCTCATAAAAAATAACCCCGCAAAATTTTGGAAAACAATTTCCCCGTCACGCACGTCGGACACCATTTCATTGCTTGATGAAAACAAATGTCCAATACCCCAAGAGAACTGTCCAGTCACGTTTAATGACTACTTCACATCAGTATTCACTACCGAAGACTATTCCAACCTACCTCAACCCCAAGAACTCAATTACCCATTCATGACTACAATAGATATAACAGCAGAAGGCGTAGCGTCTCTAATTAACAGTCTTAAGGTATCAACTTCCTCAGGGGTAGACGGAATAAATACAAAAATTCTCAAACACACCATACATCCCTCTAGTATCATTCTGTGTCATATTTTCAGGCAATCTTTAGCAACCGGCGAAATTCCTTATGACTGGAAGATTGGCAAAATAATCCCTGTTTACAAATCTGGCGACAAAAACACAGTTAGTAACTACCGCCCCATATCACTAACGAGTATTCCATGTAAGTTACTTGAACACATCGTTGCATCTAACGTCGCGCGCCATCTTGAGAACAATGATTTCTTTTTCCCACGCCAGCACGGATTCAGAAAAGGGTTTTCCTGTGATACACAACTAATTGAACTTACCAGTGATTTATTCAAGAACATGGATGAAAACTACCAGACTGACTGCATATTCATTGACTTTTCCAGAGCGTTTGACCGTGTTGCCCATTGTCGCCTTATAGCTAAAATATCGTCGCTTAATTTAGACTCGCTAACTGTCTCCTGGATCCGGAACTTCATATCTTTTCGTAAGCAGTTCACGGTAACAAACAACTTTTCATCACCCCTTAGTGACGTCACTTCTGGCGTCCCTCAGGGAAGTGTTCTCGGTCCCTTATTATTTTCAATTTTCATAAATGACCTGCCATCGCATCTTACATCATCGGTCCGACTGTTCGCCGATGACTGCATAATTTATCGCCAAATCCGCTCAACCACTGACCATGCAATTCTTCAGCAGGACCTTGAATGTGTAACTAACTGGTGCACATCATGGCAAATGACACTTAATACTGACAAATGTAAAATCATGACAGTTAGCCGGAAGCATTCAAACTCGCTATTCACTTATTCCCTTAACAGTGTCACACTATCCCGCACGTCTTCCTATAAATACCTTGGCGTTTATCTGACTTCAAATCTTTCTTGGGCGGAACATATTCAATGCATAACTGCTAAAGCATCGCGCACGCTTGGCTACCTGATAAGAAATCTTCATAGCGCACCTGTTTCTACCCGCAAGCTAGCATACTTAACATTTGTCCGTCCCCAACTCGAATATGCATCAGCCATCTGGTCACCACATCAGGCTTATTTAATTCATTCACTCGAAGCAATTCAGAACCGTGCAGCGCGTTTTATTTCTCACGACTACAACCGTCATTCCAGCGTAACAAGCATCAAGTTATCTTTATCGCTAATAAGTTTACAGACACGTAGGGATATCGCACTTCTTTGCTTACTACAGAAACTAATATACAGTCGTCACGCGTCCACACTGCCCCTTACACGTCCAATGCGCACTTCACGTCGCCTACATAATAATCTTAGCTTCCAACGTCTATTCGGCCGAACACTCGCGTTTAATTCTTCTGCTTTGCCACGTGCTATCAAGTGTTGGAATGGCCTTCCGGATTGCATTGCTACCATACGTGACCCATTAATCTTCAAAAACGAATTGACCACCTTCATGCATCCATGATATTGTACATAAATTGTTTTCGTATGTGTTGTCAAATCCATGCAGTGCCACTATTTGTTTGCTGTTTTTCCTCTGTGTCAGTATATTACGGTTTTTTTTTTCATGTACGGTGTAATCATTGTTTGCAGTCCAATGTATTTAATATTGTTTATTTTTTGTTCTTTCCACTTTGTACCATCTTTTGTCTGCTAAATATTGTAACCCCTCCCCTCACACAATGTTCCAAGTGTGGAACCTGTGAGGTATTTGTATAAATTGTATAAATAAACACGGAGTTTCTCCAAAACGGAGTTTCTCCAACACGGAGTTTCCACAGCATGGAGTTTCACCAACACGAAGTTTCTCCAACACGGAGTTTATCCAACACGGTGTTTCTCCAACAAGAAGTTTCTTCAACACGAAGTTTTTACAACACGGAGTTTCTACAACACAGAGTTTCTCCAACACAGAGTTTCTCCAACATGGAGATTCTCCAACACAGAGTTTCTATAACACGGAGATTCTCCAACACGGAGTTTATCCAACAAGGAGTTCCGCCAACGAGGAGTTTCTCCAACACGGAGATTCCCCAACATGGAGTTTCTCCAACACGGAGTTTCTCCAACACGGAGTTTCTCCAACACGGAATTTCTCCGAGACGGAGTCTCTCCGTCAAGGAGCTTCTCCAACAAAGAGTTTCTGCAACAAGGAGTTTCTCCAACACGGAGTTTCCCCAACAAGGAGTCTCCCCAATACGAAGTTTCTCCAACAAGGAATTTCTCCAACACGAAGTTTCTTCAACACGGAGTTTCTCCGACACGGACTTTTTTCCAACACGGAGTTTCTCCGACCCGGAGTTTCTACGACACGGAATTTCTCCAACACGGAGTTTCTCCAACACGGAATTTCTCGAACACGGAGTTACTCCAGCACGGAGGTTCTCCAACACGGAGTTTCTCCAACACGGAGTTTTTCCAACAAGGAGTTTCTCCAAAACGGAGTTTCTCCAACACGGAGTTCCTCCAACACGGATATTCCCCAACACGGAGTTTCTCCAACAAGGAGTTTCTCCTACATGGAGTTTCTCCAACACGGAATTTCTCCAACACGGAGTTTCTCCAACAAATTTCTCCAACAAAGAGTTTCTCCGACAAGGAGTTTCTCCAACACAAAGTTTCTCCAACACTGAGTTTCTTCAACACGGAGTTTCTCCAACACGGAGTTTCTCCCACACGAAGTTTCTCCAACACGGAGTTTCTAAACCACGGAGTTTCTATCTACAACACGGAGTTTCTACAACACAGTGTTTCTCCAACACGGAATTTCTCCAACACGGAGTTTTTCCAACACGGAGATTCTCCAACACGGAGTTTCTCCAACAAGGAGTTCCTCCAAAAAGGAGTTTCTCCAACTCAGGGTTTCTCCAACACGGAATTTCTCCAACACGGAGTTTCCCCAACACGAAGTTTCCGAAATACGAAGTTTCTCCAACACGGAGTTTCCCCAACACGGAGTTTCTCTAACACGGAGTTTCTCCAACAGGGAGGTTCTCCAACAGGGAGTTGCTCCAACACGGAGTTTCTCCAAAACGGAGTTTCTCCAACACGGAGTTTCCACAGCATGGAGTTTATCCAACACGGTGTTTCTCCAACAAGAGGTTTCTTCAACACAAAGTTTTTACAACACGGAGTTTCTACAACACAGAGTTTCTCCAACACAGAGTTTCTCCAACATGGAGATTCTCCAACACAGAGTTTCTATAACACGGAGTTTTTCCAACAAGGAGTTTCTCCAACACAGAGTTTCTCCATTACGGAGTTTCTACAACACCGAGTTTCCCCAACACGGAGTTTCTCCAACACGGAATTTCTCCAACACGGAGTTTCTCCAACACAAAGTTTCTCCAACACCGAGTTTCTCCGACACGGAGTTTCCCAAACACGGAGTTTCTCCAACACAGAGTCTCTCCATTACGGAGTTTCTACAACACCGAGTTTCCCCTACACAGAGTTTCTCCAACGCGAATTTTCTCCAACACGGAGTTTCTCCAACACGGAGTATCTCCAACAAGGAGTTTCACCAACAAGAACTTTCTCAAACACGGAGTTTCTCCAACACGGAGTTTCTCCAACACGGAGTTTCTCCAGCATGGAGTTTCTTCAACACGGAGTTTCTCCAACACGAAGTTTCTCCAACACGGAGTTTCTACAACACTGAGTTTCTTCAATTCGGAGTTTCCCCAACACAGAGTTTCTCCAACACGAATTTTCTCCAACATGGAGTTTCTCCAACACGAATTTTCTCCAACAAGGAGTTTCTCCAACAAGGAGTTCCATCAACACGAAGTTTCTCCAACACGGAGTTTCTCCAACACGAAGTTTCTCCGACAAGGAGTTTCTCCAAAACGATGTTTCTCCGACACGGAGTTTCTCCGACACGGAGTTTCTCCAACACGGAGTTTATCCAACACGGAGTTTAACCAAAACGGATTTCTCCAACACGGAGTTTCTGCAACACGGAGTTTCTCCAACACGGAGTTTCTACAACACGGAGTTTCTCCAACACGAAGTTTCTCCAACAAAGAGTTTTTATAACACCGTGTTTCTACAGCACGGAGTTTCTAGAACACGGAGTTTCTCCAACACGGAGTTTCTCCAACACAGAGTTTCTCCTACACAGAGTTTCTCCAACACGGAGTTTCTCCAACAAGGAGTTCCTTCAACAAGGAGTTTCTCCAACAAGGAGTTTCTCCAGCACGTAGTTTCCCCAACACGAAGTTTCTCCAACACGGAGTTTCTCCAACACGGAGTTTCTCCAACACGGATATTCCCCAACACGGAATTTCTCAAACAAGGAGTTTCTCCTACATGGAGTTTCTCCAACACATAATTTCCCCAACACGGAGTTTCTCCAACAAGAAATATCTCCAACAAAGTTTCTCCGACAAGGAGTTTCTCCAACACAAAGTTTCTCCAACACCGAGTTTCTCCGACACGGAGTTTCCCCAACACGGAGTTTCTCCAACACAGAGTTTCTCCATTACGGAGTTTCTACAACACCGAGTTTCCCCAACACGGAGTTTCTCCAACACGGAATTTCTCCAACACGGAGTTTCTCCAACACAAAGTTTCTCCAACACCGAGTTTCTCCGACACGGAGTTTCCCAAACACGGAGTTTCTCCAACACAGAGTCTCTCCATTACGGAGTTTCTACAACACCGAGTTTCCCCTACACAGAGTTTCTCCAACACGAATTTTCTCCAACACGGAGTTTCTCCAACACGGAGTATCTCCAACAAGGAGTTTCACCAACAAGAACTTTCTCAAACACGGAGTTTCTCCGACACGGAGATTCTCCAACACGGAGTTTCCACAGCACGGAGTTTCTACAACACGGAGTTTCTCCAACACGGAGTTTCTCCAACACGGAGTTTCTCCAACACGAGAGGTTTCTCCAACACAAAGTTTTTACAACACGGAGTTTCTACAACACAGAGTTTCTCCAACACAGAGTTTCTCCAACATGGAGATTCTCCAACACAGAGTTTCTATAACACGGAGTTTTTCCAACAAGGAGTTTCTCCAACACAGAGTTTCTCCATTACGGAGTTTCTACAACACCGAGTTTCCCCAACACGGAGTTTCTCCAACACGGAATTTCTCCAACACGGAGTTTCTCCAACACAAAGTTTCTCCAACACCGAGTTTCTCCGACACGGAGTTTCCCAAACACGGAGTTTCTCCAACACAGAGTCTCTCCATTACGGAGTTTCTACAACACCGAGTTTCCCCTACACAGAGTTTCTCCAACACGAATTTTCTCCAACACGGAGTTTCTCCAACACGGAGTATCTCCAACAAGGAGTTTCACCAACAAGAACTTTCTCAAACACGGAGTTTCTCCAACACGGAGTTTCTCCAACACGGAATTTCTCCGACACGGAGTCTCTCCGTCAAGGAGCTTCTCCAACAAAGAGTTTCTGCAACAAGGAGTTTCTCCAACACGGAGTTTCCCCAACAAGGAGTCTCCACAATACGAAGTTTCTCCAACACGGAATTTCTCCAACACGGAGTTTCTTCAACACGGAGTTTCTCCGACACGGACTTTTTTCCAACACGGAGTTTCTCCGACCCGGAGTTTCTACGACACGGAATTTCTCCAACACGGAGTTTCTCCAACACGGAATTTCTCGAACACGGAGTTACTCCAGCACGGAGGTTCTCCAACACGGAGTTTCTCCAACACGGAGTTTTTCCAACAAGGAGTTTCTCCAAAACGGAGTTTCTCCAACACGGAGTTTCTCCAACACGGATATTCCCCAACACGGAGTTTCTCCAACAATTAGTTTCTCCTACATGGAGTTTCTCCAACACGGAATTTCTCCAACACGGAGTTTCTCCAACAAATTTCTCCAACAAAGAGTTTCTCCGACAAGGAGTTTCTCCAACACAAAGTTTCTCCAACACTGAGTTTCTTCAACACGGAGTTTCTCCAACACGGAGTTTCTCCCACACGAAGTTTCTCCAACACGGAGTTTCTAAACCACGGAGTTTCTATCTACAACACGGAGTTTCTACAACACAGTGTTTCTCCAACACGGAATTTCTCCAACACGAAGTTTTTCCAACACGGAGATTCTCCAACACGGAGTTTCTCCAACAAGGAGTTCCTCCAAAAAGGAGTTTCTCCAACACAGGGTTTCTCCAACACGAAATTTCTCCAACACTGAGTTTCCCCAACACGAAGTTTCCGAAATACGAAGTTTCTCCAACACGGAGTTTCCCCAACACGGAGTTTCTCTAACACGGAGTTTCTCCAACAGGGAGGTTCTCCAACAGGGAGTTGCTCCAACACGGAGTTTCTCCAAAACGGAGTTTCTCCAACACGGAGTTTCCACAGCATGGAGTTTCTCCAACACGAAGTTTCTCCAACACGGAGTTTATCCAACACGGTGTTTATCCAACAAGAAGTTTCTTCAACACGAAGTTTTTACAACACGAAGTTTCTACAACACGCAGTTTCTCCAACAGAGAGTTTCTCCAACATGGAGTTTCTCCAACACAGAGTTTCTGTAACACGGAGATTCTCCAACACGGAGTTTATCAAACACGAAGTTTCTCCAACACAGTTTCTCCAGCACGGAGTTTCTCCAACACGAAGTTTCTTCAAAACGGAGTTTCTCTAACACGAAATTTTTTCAACACGGAGTTTCTAGAACACGGTGTTTCTCCAACACGGAGTTTCTCCAACACGGAGTTTTTTCAACACGGAGTTTCTAGAACACTGTGTTTCTCCAACACGGAGTTTCTCCAACACGGAGTTTCACTAAGAAAGACTTTCTGCAACAAGAAGTTTCTCCAACACGAAGTTTCTCCGACACGCAGTTTCTCCAATACGGAGTTTCCCCAACACGCAGTTTCTCCAACACGAAGTTTCTCCAACACGGAGTTTCCCCAACACGAAGTTTCTCCAATACGAAATTTCTCCAAAACGGAGTTTCTCCAACACGGAGTTTCTCCAACTCGGAGTTTCTTCAAGACAGAGTTTCTCCAATACGGAGCTTCTCCAGCACGGAGTTTCTCAAACACGGAGTTTCTCCAACACGGAGTTTCTCCAACACGAGTTTCTCCAACACGGAGTTTCTCCAGCATGGAGTTTCTTCAACACGGAGTTTCTCCAACACGAAGTTTCTCCAACACGGAGTTTCTACAACACTGAGTTTCTTCAATTCGGGGTTTCCCCAACACAGAGTTTCTCCAACACGAATTTTCTCCAACATGGAGTTTCTCCAACACGAATTTTCTCCAACAAGGAGTTTCTCCAACAAGGAGTTTCATCAACACGAAGTTTCTCCAACACGGAGTTTCTCCAACACGAAGTTTCTCCGACAAGGAGTTTCTCCAAAACGATGTTTCTCCGACACGGAGTTTCTCCGACACGGAGTTTCTCCAACACGGAGTTTATCCAACACGGAGTTTAACCAAAACGGATTTCTCCAACACGGAGTTTCTGCAACACGGAGTTTCTCCAACACGGAGTTTCTACAACACGGAGTTTCTCCAACACGAAGTTTCTCCAACAAAGAGTTTTTATAACACCGTGTTTCTACAGCACGGAGTTTCTAGAACACGGAGTTTCTCCAACACGGAGTTTCTCCAACACAGAGTTTCTCCTACACGGAGTTTCTCCAACACGGAGTTTCTCCAACAAGGAGTTCCTTCAACAAGGAGTTTCTCCAACAAGGAGTTTCTCCAGCACGTAGTTTCCCCAACACGAAGTTTCTCCAACACGGAGTTTCTCCAACACGGAGTTTCTCCAACACGGATATTCCCCAACACGGAATTTCTCCAACAAGGAGTTTCTCCTACATGGAGTTTCTCCAACACATAATTTCCCCAACACGGAGTTTCTCCAACAAGAAATATCTCCAACAAAGTTTCTCCGACAAGGAGTTTCTCCAACACAAAGTTTCTCCAACACCGAGTTTCTCCGACACGGAGTTTCCCCAACACGGAGTTTCTCCAACACAGAGTTTCTCCATTACGGAGTTTCTACAACACCGAGTTTCCCCAACACGGAGTTTCTCCAACACGGAATTTCTCCAACACGGAGTTTCTCCAACACAAAGTTTCTCCAACACCGAGTTTCTCCGACACGGAGTTTCCCAAACACGGAGTTTCTCCAACACAGAGTCTCTCCATTACGGAGTTTCTACAACACCGAGTTTCCCCTACACAGAGTTTCTCCAACACGAATTTTCTCCAACACGGAGTTTCTCCAACACGGAGTATCTCCAACAAGGAGTTTCACCAACAAGAACTTTCTCAAACACGGAGTTTCTCCGACACGGAGATTCTCCAACACGGAGTTTCTACAACACGGATTTTCTACAACACGGAGTTTCTCCAACACAGAGTTTCTCCAACACTGAGTTTCTTCAACACGGAGTTTCTCCAACAAGGATTTTCTCCCACACGAAGTTTCTCCAACACGGAGTTTTTAAAACACGGAGTTTCTATCTACAACACGGAGTTTCTACAACACAGTGTTTCTCCAACACAGAATTTCTCCAACACGGTGTTTCTCCAACACGGAGATTCTCCAACACGGAGTTTCTCCAACAAGGAGTTCCTCCAAAAAGGAGTTTCTCCAACACAGGGTTTCTCCAACACGGAATTTCTCCATCACGGAGTTTCTCCAACACGGAGTTTCCCCAACACGAAGTTTGCGAAATACGAAGTTTCTCCAACAGGGAGGTTCTCCAACTGGGTGTTGCTCCAACACGGAGTTTCTCCAAAACGGAGTTTCTCCAACACGGAGTTTCCACAGCATGGAGTTTCACCAACACGAAGTTTCTCCAACACGGAGTTTATCCAACACGGTGTTTCTCCAACAAGAGGTTTCTTCAACACGAAGTTTTTACAACACGGAGTTTCTACAACACAGAGTTTCTCCAACACAGAGTTTCTCCAACATGGAGATTCTCCAACACAGAGTTTCTATAACACGGAGATTCTCCAACACGGAGTTTATCGAACAAGGAGTTCCGCCAACGAGGAGTTTCTCCAACACGGAGATTCCCCAACACGGAGTTTCTCCAACACGGAGTTTCTCCAACACGGAATTTCTCCGACACGGAGTCTCTCCGTCAAGGAGCTTCTCCAACAAAGAGTTTCTGCAACAAGGAGTTTCTCCAACACGGAATTTCTCCAACACGGAGTTTCTTCAACACGGAGTTTCTCCGACACGGACTTTTTTCCAACACGGAGTTTCTCCGCCCCGTAGTTTCTACGACACGGAATTTCTCCAACACGGAGTTTCTCCAACACGGAATTTCTCGAACACGGAGTTACTCCAGCACGGAGGTTCTCCAACACGGAGTTTCTCCAACACGGAGTTTTTCCAACAAGGAGTTTCTCCAAAACGGAGTTTCTCCAACACGGAGTTTCTCCAACACAGAAATTCTCCAACACGAAGTTTCTCCAACACGGAGTTCCTCCAACACGGATATTCCCCAACACGGAGTTTCTCCAACAAGGAGTTTCTCCTACATGGAGTTTCTCCAACACGGAATTTCTCCAACACGGAGTTTCTCCAACAAATTTCTCCAACAAAGAGTTTCTCCGACACGGAGTTTCTCCAACACAAAGTTTCTCCAACACTGAGTTTCTTCAACACGGAGTTTCTCCAACACGGAGTTTCTCCAACATGGAGATTCTCCAACACAGAGTTTCTATAACACGGAGATTCTCCAACACGGAGTTTATCCAACAAGGAGTTCCGCCAACGAGGAGTTTCTCCAACACGGAGATTCCCCAACATGGAGTTTCTCCAACACGGAGTTTCTCCAACACGGAGTTTCTCCAACACGGAATTTCTCCGAGACGGAGTCTCTCCGTCAAGGAGCTTCTCCAACAAAGAGTTTCTGCAACAAGGAGTTTCTCCAACACGGAGTTTCCCCAACAAGGAGTCTCCCCAATACGAAGTTTCTCCAACACGGAATTTCTCCAACACGAAGTTTCTTCAACACGGAGTTTCTCCGACACGGACTTTTTTCCAACACGGAGTTTCTCCGACCCGGAGTTTCTACGACACGGAATTTCTCCAACACGGAGTTTCTCCAACACGGAATTTCTCGAACACGGAGTTACTCCAGCACGGAGGTTCTCCAACACGGAGTTTCTCCAACACGGAGTTTTTCCAACAAGGAGTTTCTCCAAAACGGAGTTTCTCCAACACGGAGTTTCTCCAACACGGAAATTCTCCAACACGAAGTTTCTCCAACACGGAGTTCCTCCAACACGGATATTCCCCAACACGGAGTTTCTCCAACAAGGAGTTTCTCCTACATGGAGTTTCTCCAACACGGAATTTCTCCAACACGGAGTTTCTCCAACAAATTTCTCCAACAAAGAGTTTCTCCGACAAGGAGTTTCTCCAACACAAAGTTTCTCCAACACTGAGTTTCTTCAACACGGAGTTTCTCCAACACGGAGTTTCTCCCACACGAAGTTTCTTCAACACGGAGTTTCTAAACCACGGAGTTTCTATCTACAACACGGAGTTTCTACAACACAGTGTTTCTCCAACACGGAATTTCTCCAACACGGAGTTTTTCCAACACGGAGATTCTCCAACACGGAGTTTCTCCAACAAGGAGTTCCTCCAAAAAGGAGTTTCTCCAACTCAGGGTTTCTCCAACACGGAATTTCTCCAACACGGAGTTTCCCCAACACGAAGTTTCCGAAATACGAAGTTTCTCCAACACGGAGTTTCCCCAACACGGAGTTTCTCTAACACGGAGTTTCTCCAACAGGGAGGTTCTCCAACAGGGAGTTGCTCCAACACGGAGTTTCTCCAAAACGGAGTTTCTCCAACACGGAGTTTCCACAGCATGGAGTTTCTCCAACACGAAGTTTCTCCAACACGGAGTTTATCCAACACGGTGTTTCTCTAACAAGAAGTTTCTTCAACACGAAGTTTTTACAACACGAAGTTTCTACAACACGCAGTTTCTCCAACAGAGAGTTTCTCCAACATGGAGTTTCTCCAACACAGATTTCTGTAACACGGAGATTCTCCAACACGGAGTTTATCAAACACGAAGTTTCTCCAACACAGTTTCTCCAGCACGGAGTTTCTCCAACACGAAGTTTCTTCAAAACGGAGTTTCTCTAACACGAAATTTTTTCAACACGGAGTTTCTAGAACACGGTGTTTCTCCAACACGGAGTTTCTCCAACACGGAGTTTTTTCAACACGGAGTTTCTAGAACACTGTGTTTCTCCAACACGGAGTTTCTCCACCACGGAGTTTCACTAAGAAAGACTTTCTGCAACAAGAAGTTTCTCCAACACGAAGTTTCTCCGACACGCAGTTTCTCCAATACGGAGTTTCCCCAACACGCAGTTTCTCCAACACGAAGTTTCTCCAACACGGAGTTTCCCCAACACGAAGTTTCTCCAATACGAAATTTCTCCAAAACGGAGTTTCTCCAACACGGAGATTCTCCAACTCGGAGTTTCTTCAAGACAGAGTTTCTCCAATACGGAGATTCTCCAACACGGAGTTTCTCCAATAAGGCGTTTCTGCAACGCGGAGCTTCTCCAGCACGGAGTTTCTCAAACACGGAGTTTCTCCAACACGGAGTTTCTCCAACACGGAGTTTCTCCAGCATGGAGTTTCTCCAACACGGAGTTTCTCCAACACGAAGTTTCTCCAACACGGAGTTTCTACAACACTGAGTTTCTTCAATTCGGAGTTTCCCCAACACAGAGTTTCTCCAACACGAATTTTCTCCAACATGGAGTTTCTCCAACACGAATTTTCTCCAACAAAGAGTTTCTCCAACAAGGATTTTCATCAACACGAAGTTTCTCCAACATGGAGTTTCTCCAACACGAAGTTTCTCCGACAAGGAGTTTCTCCAAAACGATGTTTCTCCGACACGGAGTTTCTCCGACACGGAGTTTCTCCAACACGGAGTTTATCCAACATTGAGTTTAACCAAAACGGATTTCTCCAACACGGAGTTTCTGCAACACGGAGTTTCTCCAACACGGAGTTTCTACAACACGGAGTTTCTCCAACACGAAGTTTCTCCAACAAAGTGTTTATAACACCGTGTTTCTACAGCACGGAGTTTCTAGAACACGGAGTTTCTCCAACACGAAGTTTCTCCAACACAGAGTTTCTCCTACACGGAGTTTCTCCAACACGGAGTTTCTCCAACAAGGAGTTCCTTCAACAAGGAGTTTCTCCAACAAGGAGTTTCTCCAGCACGTAGTTTCCCCAACACGGAGTTTCTCCAACACGGAGTTTCTCCAACACGGATATTCCCCAACACGGAATTTCTCCAACAAGGAGTTTCTCCTACATGGAGTTTCTCCAACACAGAATTTCCCCAACACGGAGTTTCTCCAACAAGAAATATCTCCAACAAAGAGTTTCTCCGACAAGGAGTTTCTCCAACACAAAGTTTCTCCAACACCGAGTTTCTCC
Organism: Amblyomma americanum; assembly: GCA_030143305.2. Lineage (NCBI taxonomy): Eukaryota > Metazoa > Arthropoda > Arachnida > Ixodida > Ixodidae > Amblyomma > Amblyomma americanum. The sequence goes on along the minus strand of JARKHS020027215.1, from coordinate 193,752 downwards.
GACACGGAGTTTCCCCAACACGGAGTTTCTCCAACACAGAGTTTCTCCATTACGGAGTTTCTACAACACCGAGTTTCCCCAACACGGAGTTTCTCCAACACGGAATTTCTCCAACACGGAGTTTCTCCAACAAGAAATTTCTTCAACAAAGAGTTTCTCCGACAAGGAGTTTCTCCAACACAAAGTTTCTCCAACACCGAGTTTCTCCGACACGGAGTTTCCCAAACACGGAGTTTCTCCAACACAGAGTCTCTCCATTACGGAGTTTCTACAACACCGAGTTTCCCCTACACAAAGATTCTCCAACACGAATTTTCTCCAACACGGAGTTTCTCCAACACGGAGTATCTCCAACAAGGAGTTTCACCAACAAGAACTTTCTCAAACACGGAGTTTCTCCGACACGGAGATTCTCCAACACGGAGTTTCTACAACACGGATTTTCTACAACACGGAGTTTCTCCAACACAGAGTTTCTCCAACACTGAGTTTCTTCAACACGGAGTTTCTCCAACAAGGAGTTTCTCCCACACGAAGTTTCTCCAACACGGAGTTTTTAAAACACGGAGTTTCTATCTACAACACGGAGTTTGTACAGCACAGAGTTTCTCCAACACAGAATTTCTCCAACACGGAGTTTCTCCAACACGGAGATTCTCCAACACGGAGTTTCTCCAACAAGGAGTTCCTCCAAAAAGGAGTTTCTCCAACACAGGGTTTCTCCAACACGGAATTTCTCCATCACGGAGTTTCTCCAACACGGAGTTTCCCCAACACGAAGTTTCCGAAATACGAAGTTTCTCCAACAGGGAGGTTCTCCAACAGGGTGTTGCTCCAACACGGAGTTTCTCCAAAACGGAGTTTCTCCAACATGGAGTTTCCACAGCATGGAGTTTCACCAACACGAAGTTTCTCCAACACGGAGTTTATCCAACACGGTGTTTCTCCAACAAGAGGTTTCTTCAACACGAAATTTTTACAACACGGAGTTTTTTCAACACAGAGTTTCTCCAACAGAGTTTCTCCAACATGGAGATTCTCCAACACAGAGTTTCTATAACACGGAGATTCTCCAACACGGAGTTTATCGAACAAGGAGTTCCGCCAACGAGGAGTTTCTCCAACACGGAGATTCCCCAACACGGAGTTTCTCCAACACGGAGTTTCTCCAACACGGAATTTCTCCGACACGGAGTCTCTCCGTCAAGGAGCTTCTCCAACAAAGAGTTTCCGCAACAAGGAGTTTCTCCAACACGGAGTTTCCCCAACAAGGATTCTCCCCAATACGAAGTTTCTCCAACACGGAATTTCTCCAACACGGAGTTTCTTCAACACGGAGTTTCTCCGACACGGACTTTTTTCCAACACGGAGTTTCTCCGCCCCGTAGTTTCTACGACACGGAATTTCTCCAACACGGAGTTTCTCCAACACGGAATTTCTCGAACACGGAGTTACTCCAGCACGGAGGTTCTCCAACACGGAGTTTCTCCAACACGGAGTTTTTCCAACAAGGAGGTTCTCCAAAACGGAGTTTCTCCAACACGGAGTTTCTCCAACACGGAAATTCTCCAACACGAAGTTTCTCCAACACGGAGTTCCTCCAACACGGATATTCCCCAACACGGAGTTTCTCCAACAAGGAGTTTCTCCTACATGGAGTTTCTCCAACACGGAATTTCTCCAACACGGAGTTCCTCCAACAAATTTCTCCAACAAAGAGTTTCTCCGACAAGGAGTTTCTCCAACACAAAGTTTCTCCAACCCTGAGTTTCTTCAACACAGAGTTTCTCCAACACGGAGTTTCTCCAACATGGAGATTCTCCAACACAGAGTTTCTATAACACGGAGATTCTCCAACGCGGAGTTTCTCCAACACGGAGTTCCTCCAACACGGATATTCCGCAACACGGAGTTTCTCCAACAAGGAGTTTCTCCTACATGGAGTTTCTCCAACACGGAATTTCTCCAACACGGAGTTTCTCCAACAAATTTCTCCAACAAAGAGTTTCTCCGACACGGAGTTTCTCCAACACAAAGTTTCTCCAACACTGAGTTTCTTCAACACGGAGTTTCTCCAACACGGAGTTTCTCCAACATGGAGATTCTCCAACACAGAGTTTCTATAACACGGAGATTCTCCAACACGGAGTTTATCCAACAAGGAGTTCCGCGGACGAGGAGTTTCTCCAACACGGAGATTCCCCAACATGGAGTTTCTCCAACACGGAGTTTCTCCAACACGGAGTTTCTCCAACACGGAATTTCTCCGACACGGAGTCTCTCCGTCAAGGAGCTTCTCCAACAAAGAGTTTCTGCAACAAGGAGTTTCTCCAACACGGAGTTTCCCCAACAAGGAGTCTCCCCAATAGGAAGTTTCTCCAACACAGAATTTCTCCAACACGGAGTTTCTTCAACACGGAGTTTCTCCGACACGGACTTTTTTCCAACACGGAGTTTCTCCGACCCGGAGTTTCTACGACACGGAATTTCTCCAACACGGAGTTTCTCCAACACGTAATTTCTCGAACACGGAGTTACTCCAGCACGGAGGTTCTCCAACACGGAGTTTCTCCAACACGGAGTTTTTCCAACAAGGAGTTTCTCCAAAACGGAGTTTCTCCAACACGGAGTTTCTCCAACACGGAAATTCTCCAACACGAAGTTTCTCCAACACGGAGTTCCTCCAACACGGATATTCCCCAACACGGAGTTTCTCCAACAAGGAGTTTCTCCTACATGGAGTTTCTCCAACACGGAATTTCTCCAACACGGAGTTTCTCCAACAAATTTCTCCAACAAAGAGTTTCTCCGACAAGGAGTTTCTCCAACACAAAGTTTCTCCAACACTGAGTTTCTTCAACACGGAGTTTCTCCAACACGGAGTTTCTCCCACACGAAGTTTCTCCAACACGGAGTTTCTAAACCACGGAGTTTCTATCTACAACACGGAGTTTCTACAACACAGTGTTTCTCCAACACAAAATTTCTCCAACACGGAGTTTCTCCAACACGGAGATTCTCCAACACGGAGTTTCTCCAACAAGGAGTTCCTCCAAAAAGGAGTTTCTCCAACACAGGGTTTCTCCAACACGGAATTTCTCCAACACGGAGTTTCTCCAACACGGAGTTTCCCCAACACGAAGTTTCCGAAATACGAAGTTTCTCCAACACGGAGTTTCCCCAACACGGAGTTTCTCTAACACGGAGTTTCTCCAACAGGGAGGTTCTCCAACAGGGAGTTGCTCCAACACGGAGTTTCTCCAAAACGGAGTTTCTCCAACACGGAGTTTCCACAGCATGGAGTTTCACCAACACGAAGTTTCTCCAACACGGAGTTTATCCAACACGGTGTTTCTCCAACAAGAAGTTTCTTCAACACGAAGTTTTTACAACACGGAGTTTCTACAACACAGAGTTTCTCCAACACAGAGTTTCTCCAACATGGAGATTCTCCAACACAGAGTTTCTATAACACGGAGATTCTCCAACACGGAGTTTATCCAACAAGGAGTTCCGCCAACGAGGAGTTTCTCCAACACGGAGATTCCCCAACATGGAGTTTCTCCAACACGGAGTTTCTCCAACACGGAGTTTCTCCAACACGGAATTTCTCCGAGACGGAGTCTCTCCGTCAAGGAGCTTCTCCAACAAAGAGTTTCTGCAACAAGGAGTTTCTCCAACACGGAGTTTCCCCAACAAGGAGTCTCCCCAATACGAAGTTTCTCCAACACGGAATTTCTCCAACACGAAGTTTCTTCAACACGGAGTTTCTCCGACACGGACTTTTTTCCAACACGGAGTTTCTCCGACCCGGAGTTTCTACGACACGGAATTTCTCCAACACGGAGTTTCTCCAACACGGAATTTCTCGAACACGGAGTTACTCCAGCACGGAGGTTCTCCAACACGGAGTTTCTCCAACACGGAGTTTTTCCAACAAGGAGTTTCTCCAAAACGGAGTTTCTCCAACACGGAGTTTCTCCAACACGGAAATTCTCCAACACGAAGTTTCTCCAACACGGAGTTCCTCCAACACGGATATTCCCCAACACGGAGTTTCTCCAACAAGGAGTTTCTCCTACATGGAGTTTCTCCAACACGGAATTTCTCCAACACGGAGTTTCTCCAACAAATTTCTCCAACAAAGAGTTTCTCCGACAAGGAGTTTCTCCAACACAAAGTTTCTCCAACACTGAGTTTCTTCAACACGGAGTTTCTCCAACACGGAGTTTCTCCCACACGAAGTTTCTCCAACACGGAGTTTCTAAACCACGGAGTTTCTATCTACAACACGGAGTTTCTACAACACAGTGTTTCTCCAACACGGAATTTCTCCAACACGGAGTTTTTCCAACACGGAGATTCTCCAACACGGAGTTTCTCCAACAAGGAGTTCCTCCAAAAAGGAGTTTCTCCAACTCAGGGTTTCTCCAACACGGAATTTCTCCAACACGGAGTTTCCCCAACACGAAGTTTCCGAAATACGAAGTTTCTCCAACACGGAGTTTCCCCAACACGGAGTTTCTCTAACACGGAGTTTCTCCAACAGGGAGGTTCTCCAACAGGGAGTTGCTCCAACACGGAGTTTCTCCAAAACGGAGTTTCTCCAACACGGAGTTTCCACAGCATGGAGTTTCTCCAACACGAAGTTTCTCCAACACGGAGTTTATCCAACACGGTGTTTCTCTAACAGGAAGTTTCTTCAACACGAAGTTTTTACAACACGAAGTTTCTACAACACGCAGTTTCTCCAACAGAGAGTTTCTCCAACATGGAGTTTCACCAACACAGATTTCTGTAACACGGAGATTCTCCAACACGGAGTTTATCAAACACGAAGTTTCTCCAACACAGTTTCTCCAGCACGGAGTTTCTCCAACACGAAGTTTCTTCAAAACGGAGTTTCTCTAACACGAAATTTTTTCAACACGGAGTTTCTAGAACACGGTGTTTCTCCAACACGGAGTTTATCCAACACGGAGTTTCTCCAACACGGAGTTTTTTCAACACGGAGTTTCTAGAACACTGTGTTTCTCCAACACGGAGTTTCTCCACCACGGAGTTTCACTAAGAAAGACTTTCTGCAACAAGAAGTTTCTCCAACACGAAGTTTCTCCGACACGCAGTTTCTCCAATACGGAGTTTCCCCAACACGCAGTTTCTCCAACACGAAGTTTCTCCAACACGGAGTTTCCCCAACACGAAGTTTCTCCAATACGAAATTTCTGCAAAACGGAGTTTCTCCAACACGGAGATTCTCCAACTCGGAGTTTCTTCAAGACAGAGTTTCTCCAATACGGAGATTCTCCAACACGGAGTTTCTCCAATAAGGCGTTTCTGCAACGCGGAGCTTCTCCAGCACGGAGTTTCTCAAACACGGAGTTTCTCCAACACGGAGTTTCTCCAACACGGAGTTTCTCCAGCATGGAGTTTCTCCAACACGGAGTTTCTCCAACACGAAGTTTCTCCAACACGGAGTTTCTACAACACTGAGTTTCTTCAATTCGGAGTTTCCCCAACACAGAGTTTCTCCAACACGAATTTTCTCCAACATGGAGTTTCTCCAACACGAATTTTCTCCAACAAGGAGTTTCTCCAACAAGGAGTTTCATCAACACGAAGTTTCTCCAACATGGAGTTTCTCCAACACGAAGTTTCTCCGACAAGGAGTTTCTCCAAAACCATGTTTCTCCGACACGGAGTTTCTCCGACACGGAGTTTCTCCAACACGGAGTTTATCCAACATTGAGTTTAACCAAAACGGATTTCTCCAACACGGAGTTTCTGCAACACGGAGTTTCTCCAACACGGAGTTTCTACAACACGGAGTTTCTCCAACACGAAGTTTCTCCAACAAAGTTTTTATAACACCGTGTTTCTACAGCACGGAGTTTCTAGAACACGGAGTTTCTCCAACACGAAGTTTCTCCAACACAGAGTTTCTCCTACACGGAGTTTCTCCAACACGGAGTTTCTCCAACAAGGAGTTCCTTCAACAAGGAGTTTCTCCAACAAGGAGTTTCTCCAGCACGTAGTTTCCCCAACACGGAGTTTCTCCAACACGGAGTTTCTCCAACACGGATATTCCCCAACACGGAATTTCTCCAACAAGGAGTTTCTCCTACATGGAGTTTCTCCAACACAGAATTTCCCCAACACGGAGTTTCTCCAACAAGAAATATCTCCAACAAAGAGTTTCTCCGACAAGGAGTTTCTCCAACACAAAGTTTCTCCAACACCGAGTTTCTCCGACACGGAGTTTCCCCAACACGAAGTTTCCGAAATACGAAGTTTCTCCAACAGGGAGGTTCTCCAACAGGGTGTTGCTCCAACACGGAGTTTCTCCAAAACGGAGTTTCTCCAACACGGAGTTTCCACAGCATGGAGTTTCACCAACACGAAGTTTCTCCAACACGGAGTTTATCCAACACGGTGTTTCTCCAACAAGAGGTTTCTTCAACACGAAATTTTTACAACACGGAGTTTTTTCAACACAGAGTTTCTCCAACAGAGTTTCTCCAACATGGAGATTCTCCAACACAGAGTTTCTATAACACGGAGATTCTCCAACACGGAGTTTATCGAACAAGGAGTTCCGCCAACGAGGAGTTTCTCCAACACGGAGATTCCCCAACACGGAGTTTCTCCAACACGGAGTTTCTCCAACACGGAATTTCTCCGACACGGAGTCTCTCCATCAAGGAGCTTCTCCAACAAAGAGTTTCCGCAACAAGGAGTTTCTCCAACACGGAGTTTCCCCAACAAGGATTCTCCCCAATACGAAGTTTCTCCAACACGGAATTTCTCCAACACGGAGTTTCTTCAACACGGAGTTTCTCCGACACGGACTTTTTTCCAACACGGAGTTTCTCCGCCCCGTAGTTTCTACGACACGGAATTTCTCCAACACGGAGTTTCTCCAACACGGAATTTCTCGAACACGGAGTTACTCCAGCACGGAGGTTCTCCAACACGGAGTTTCTCCAACACGGAAATTCTCCAACACGAAGTTTCTCCAACACGGAGTTCCTCCAACACGGATATTCCCCAACACGGAGTTTCTCCAACAAGGAGTTTCTCCTACATGGAGTTTCTCCTACATGGAGTTTCTCCAACACGGAATTTCTCCAACACGGAGTTTCTCCAACAAATTTCTCCAACAAAGAGTTTCTCCGACAAGGAGTTTCTCCAACACAAAGTTTCTCCAACCCTGAGTTTCTTCAACACAGAGTTTCTCCAACACGGAGTTTCTCCAACATGGAGATTCTCCAACACAGAGTTTCTATAACACGGAGATTCTCCAACGCGGAGTTTATCCAACAAGGAGTTCCGCCAACGAGGAGTTTCTCCAACACGGAGATTCCCCAACATGGAGTTTCTCCAACACGGAGTTTCTCCAACACGGAGTTTCTCCAACACGAAGTTTCTCCAACACGGAGTTTATCCAACACGGTGTTTCTCCAACAAGAAGTTTCTTCAACACGAAGTTTTTACAACACGGAGTTTCTACAACACAGAGTTTCTCCAACACAGAGTTTCTTAAACATGGAGATTCTCCAAAACAGAGTTTCTATACCGCGGAGATTCTCCAACACGGAGTTTATCCAACAAGGAGTTCCGCCAACGAGTTTCTCCAACACGGAGATTCCCCAACACGGAGTTTCTCCAACACGGAGTTTCTCCAACACGGAATTTCTCCGACACGGAGTCTCTCCGTCAAGGAGCTTCTCCAACAAAGAGTTTCTGCAACAAGGAGTTTCTCCAACACGGAGTTTCCCCAACAAGGAGTCTCCCCAATACGAAGTTTCTCCAACACGGAATTTCTCCAACACGGAGTTTCTTCAACACGGAGTTTCTCCGACACGGACTTTTTTCCAACACGGAGTTTCTCCGCCCCGTAGTTTCTACGACACGGAATTTCTCCAACACGGAGTTTCTCCAACACGGAATTTCTCGAACACGGACTTACTCCAGCACGGAGGTTCTCCAACACGGAGTTTCTCCAACACGGAGTTTTTCCAACAAGGAGTTTCTCCAAAACGGAGTTTCTCCAACACGGAGTTTCTCCAACACGGAAATTCTCCAACACGAAGTTTCTCCAACACGGAGTTCCTCCAACACGGATATTCCCCAACACGGAGTTTCTCCAACAAGGAGTTTCTCCTACATGGAGTTTCTCCAACACGGAATTTCTCCAACACGGAGTTTCTCCAACAAATTTCTCCAACAAAGAGTATCTCCGACACGGAGTTTCTCCAACACAAAGTTTCTCCAACACTGAGTTTCTTCAACACGGAGTTTCTCCAACACGGAGTTTCTCCAACATGGAGATTCTCCAACACAGAGTTTCTATAACACGGAGATTCTCCAACACGGAGTTTATCCAACAAGGAGTTCCGCCAACGAGGAGTTTCTCCAACACGGAGATTCCCCAACATGGAGTTTCTCCAACACGGAGTTTCTCCAACACGGAGTTTCTCCAACACGGAATTTCTCCGACACGGAGTCTCTCCGTCAAGGAGCTTCTCCAACAAAGAGTTTCAGCAACAAGGAGTTTCCCCAACACGGAGTTTCCCCAACAAGGAGTCTCCCCAATACGAAGTTTCTCCAACACGGAATTTCTCCAACACGGAGTTCCTTCAACACGGAGTTTCTCCGACACGGAGTTTCTCCGACACGGACTTTTTTCCAACACGGAGTTTCTCCGCCCCGTAGTTTCTACGACACGGAATTTCTCCAACACGGAGTTTCTCCAACACGGAATTTCTCGAACACGGAGTTACTCCAGCACGGAGGTTCTCCAACACGGAGTTTCTCCAACACGGAGTTTTTCCAACAAGGAGTTTCTCCAAAACGGAGTTTCTCCAACACGGAGTTTCTCCAACACGGAAATTCTCCAACACGAAGTTTCTCCAACACGGAGTTCCTCCAACACGGATATTCCCCAACACGGAGTTTCTCCAACAAGGAGTTTCTCCTACATGGAGTTTCTCCTACATGGAGTTTCTCCAACACGGAATTTCTCCAACACGGAGTTTCTCCAACAAATTTCTCCAACAAAGAGTTTCTCCGACAAGGAGTTTCTCCAACACAAAGTTTCTCCAACCCTGAGTTTCTTCAACACAGAGTTTCTCCAACACGGAGTTTCTCCAACATGGAGATTCTCCAACACAGAGTTTCTATAACACGGAGATTCTCCAACGCGGAGTTTATCCAACAAGGAGTTCCGCCAACGAGGAGTTTCTCCAACACGGAGATTCCCCAACATGGAGTTTCTCCAACACGGAGTTTCTCCAACACGGAGTTTCTCCAACACGAAGTTTCTCCAACACGGAGTTTATCCAACATGGTGTTTCTCCAACAAGAAGTTTCTTCAACACGAAGTTTTTACAACACGGAGTTTCTACAACACAGAGTTTCTCCAACACAGTTTCTCCAACATGGAGACTCTCCAACACAGAGTTTCTATACCACGGAGATTCTCCAACACGGAGTTTATCCAACAAGGAGTTCCGCCAACGAGGAGTTTCTCCAACACGGAGATTCCCCAACACGGAGTTTCTCCAACACGGAGTTTCTCCAACACGGAATTTCTCCGACACGGAGTCTCTCCGTCAAGGAGCTTCTCCAACAAAGGGTTTCTGCAACAAGGAGTTTCTCCAACACGGAGTTTCCCCAACAAGGAGTCTGCCCAATACGAAGTTTCTCCAACACGGAATTTCTCCAACACGGAGTTTCTTCAACACGGAGTTTCTCCGACACGGACTTTTTTCCAACACGGAGTTTCTCCGCCCCGTAGTTTCTACGACACGGAATTTCTCCAACACGGAGTTTCTCCAACACGGAATTTCTCGAACACGGACTTACTCCAGCACGGAGGTTCTCCAACACGGAGTTTCTCCAACACGGAGTTTTTCCAACAAGGAGTTTCTCCAAAACGGAGTTTCTCCAACACGGAGTTTCTCCAACACGGAAATTCTCCAACACGAAGTTTCTCCAACACGGAGTTCCTCCAACACGGATATTCCCCAACACGGAGTTTCTTAAACAAGGAGTTTCTCCTACATGGAGTTTCTCCAACACAGAATTTCTCCAACACGGAGTTTCTCCAACAAACTTCTCCAACAAAGAGTTTCTCCGACACGGAGTTTCTCCAACACAAAGTTTCTCCAACACTGAGTTTCTTCAACACGGAGTTTCTCCAACACGGAGTTTCTCCAACATGGAGATTCTCCAACACAGAGTTTCTATAACACGGAGATTCTCCAACACGGAGTTTATCCAACAAGGAGTTCCGCCAACGAGGAGTTTCTCCAACACGGATATTCCCCAACATGGAGTTTCTCCAACACGGAGTTTCTCCAACACGGAGTTTCTCCAACACGGAATTTCTCCGACACGGAGTCTCTCCGTCAAGGAGCGTCTCCAACAAAGAGTTTCTGCAACAAGGAGTTTCTCCAACACGGAGTTTCCCCAACAAGGAGTCTCCCCAATACGAAGTTTCTCCAACACGGAATTTCTCCAACACGGAGTTTCTTCAACACGGAGTTTCTCCGACACGGACTTTTTTCCAACACGGAGTTTCTCCGACCCGGAGTTTCTCCGACCCGGAGTTTCTACGACACGGAATTTCTCCAACACGAAGTTTCTCCAACACGGAATTTCTCAAACACGGAGTTACTCCAGCACGGAGGTTCTCCAACACGGAGTTTCTCCAACACGGAGTTTTTCCAACAAGGAGTTTCTCCAAAACGGAGTTTCTCCAACACGGAGTTTCTCCAACACGGAAATTCTCCAACACGAAGTTTCTCCAACACGGAGTTCCTCCAACACGGATATTCCCCAACACGGAGTTTCTCCAACAAGGAGTTTCTCCTACATGGAGTTTCTCCAACACGGAATTTCTCCAACACGGAGTTTCTCCAACAAATTTCTCCAACAGAGTTTCTCCGACAAGGAGTTTCTCCAACACAAAGTTTCTCCAACACTGAGTTTCTTCAACACGGAGTTTCTCCAACACGGAGTTTCTCCCACACGAAGTTTCTCCAACACGGAGTTTCTAAACCACGGAGTTTCTATCTACAACACGGAGTTTCTACAACACAGTGTTTCTCCAACACGGAATTTCTCCAACACGGAGTTTATCCAACACGGTGTTTCTCCAACAAGAAGTTTCTTCAACACGAAGTTTCTAGAACACTGTGTTTCTCCAACACGGAGTTTCTCCACCACGGAGTTTCACTAAGAAAGACTTTCTGCAACAAGAAGTTTCTCCAACACGAAGTTTCTCCGACACGCAGTTTCTCCAATACGGAGTTTCCCCAACACGCAGTTTCTCCAACACGAAGTTTCTCCAACACGGAGTTTCCCCAACACGAAGTTTCTCCAATACGAAATTTCTGCAAAACGGAGTTTCTCCAACACGGAGATTCTCCAACTCGGAGTTTCTTCAAGACAGAGTTTCTCCAATACGGAGATTCTCCAACACGGAGTTTCTCCAATAAGGCGTTTCTGCAACGCGGAGCTTCTCCAGCACGGAGTTTCTCAAACACGGAGTTTCTCCAACACGGAGTTTCTCCAACACGGAGTTTCTCCAGCATGGAGTTTCTCCAACACGGAGTTTCTCCAACACGAAGTTTCTCCAACACGGAGTTTCTACAACACTGAGTTTCTTCAATTCGGAGTTTCCCCAACACAGAGTTTCTCCAACACGAATTTTCTCCAACATGGAGTTTCTCCAACACGAATTTTCTCCAACAAGGAGTTTCTCCAACAAGGAGTTTCATCAACACGAAGTTTCTCCAACATGGAGTTTCTCCAACACGAAGTTTCTCCGACAAGGAGTTTCTCCAAAACGATGTTTCTCCGACACGGAGTTTCTCCGACACGGAGTTTCTCCAACACGGAGTTTATCCAACATTGAGTTTAACCAAAACGGATTTCTCCAACACGGAGTTTCTGCAACACGGAGTTTCTCCAACACGGAGTTTCTACAACACGGAGTTTCTCCAACACGAAGTTTCTCCAACAAAGTTTTTATAACACCGTGTTTCTACAGCACGGAGTTTCTAGAACACGGAGTTTCTCCAACACGAAGTTTCTCCAACACAGAGTTTCTCCTACACGGAGTTTCTCCAACACGGAGTTTCTCCAACAAGGAGTTCCTTCAACAAGGAGTTTCTCCAACAAGGAGTTTCTCCAGCACGTAGTTTCCCCAACACGGAGTTTCTCCAACACGGAGTTTCTCCAACACGGATATTCCCCAACACGGAATTTCTCCAACAAGGAGTTTCTCCTACATGGAGTTTCTCCAACACAGAATTTCCCCAACACGGAGTTTCTCCAACAAGAAATATCTCCAACAAAGAGTTTCTCCGACAAGGAGTTTCTCCAACACAAAGTTTCTCCAACACCGAGTTTCTCCGACACGGAGTTTCCCCAACACGGAGTTTCTCCAACACAGAGTTTCTCCATTACGGAGTTTCTACAACACCGAGTTTCCCCAACACGGAGTTTCTCCAACACGGAATTTCTCCAACACGGAGTTTCTCCAACAAGAAATTTCTTCAACAAAGAGTTTCTCCGACAAGGAGTTTCTCCAACACAAAGTTTCTCCAACACCGAGTTTCTCCGACACGGAGTTTCCCAAACACGGAGTTTCTCCAACACAGAGTCTCTCCATTACGGAGTTTCTACAACACCGAGTTTCCCCTACACAAAGATTCTCCAACACGAATTTTCTCCAACACGGAGTTTCTCCAACAAGGAGTATCTCCAACAAGGAGTTTCACCAACAAGAACTTTCTCAAACACGGAGTTTCTCCGACACGGAGATTCTCCAACACGGAGTTTCTACAACACGGATTTTCTACAACACGGAGTTTCTCCAACACAGAGTTTCTCCAACACTGAGTTTCTTCAACACGGAGTTTCTCCAACAAGGAGTTTCTCCCACACGAAGTTTCTCCAACACGGAGTTTTTAAAACACGGAGTTTCTATCTACAACACGGAGTTTGTACAGCACAGAGTTTCTCCAACACAGAATTTCTCCAACACGGAGTTTCTCCAACACGGAGATTCTCCAACACGGAGTTTCTCCAACAAGGAGTTCCTCCAAAAAGGAGTTTCTCCAACACAGGGTTTCTCCAACACGGAATTTCTCCATCACGGAGTTTCTCCAACACGGAGTTTCCCCAACACGAAGTTTCCGAAATACGAAGTTTCTCCAACAGGGAGGTTCTCCAACAGGGTGTTGCTCCAACACGGAGTTTCTCCAAAACGGAGTTTCTCCAACACGGAGTTTCCACAGCATGGAGTTTCACCAACACGAAGTTTCTCCAACACGGAGTTTATCCAACACGGTGTTTCTCCAACAAGAGGTTTCTTCAACACGAAATTTTTACAACACGGAGTTTTTTCAACACAGAGTTTCTCCAACAGAGTTTCTCCAACATGGAGATTCTCCAACACAGAGTTTCTATAACACGGAGATTCTCCAACACGGAGTTTATCGAACAAGGAGTTCCGCCAACGAGGAGTTTCTCCAACACGGAGATTCCCCAACACGGAGTTTCTCCAACACGGAGTTTCTCCAACACGGAATTTCTCCGACACGGAGTCTCTCCATCAAGGAGCTTCTCCAACAAAGAGTTTCCGCAACAAGGAGTTTCTCCAACACGGAGTTTCCCCAACAAGGATTCTCCCCAATACGAAGTTTCTCCAACACGGAATTTCTCCAACACGGAGTTTCTTCAACACGGAGTTTCTCCGACACGGACTTTTTTCCAACACGGAGTTTCTCCGCCCCGTAGTTTCTACGACACGGAATTTCTCCAACACGGAGTTTCTCCAACACGGAATTTCTCGAACACGGAGTTACTCCAGCACGGAGGTTCTCCAACACGGAGTTTCTCCAACACGGAGTTTTTCCAACAAGGAGGTTCTCCAAAACGGAGTTTCTCCAACACGGAGTTTCTCCAACACGGAAATTCTCCAACACGAAGTTTCTCCAACACGGAGTTCCTCCAACACGGATATTCCCCAACACGGAGTTTCTCCAACAAGGAGTTTCTCCTACATGGAGTTTCTCCTACATGGAGTTTCTCCAACACGGAATTTCTCCAACACGGAGTTTCTCCAACAAATTTCTCCAACAAAGAGTTTCTCCGACAAGGAGTTTCTCCAACACAAAGTTTCTCCAACCCTGAGTTTCTTCAACACAGAGTTTCTCCAACACGGAGTTTCTCCAACATGGAGATTCTCCAACACAGAGTTTCTATAACACGGAGATTCTCCAACGCGGAGTTTATCCAACAAGGAGTTCCGCCAACGAGGAGTTTCTCCAACACGGAGATTCCCCAACATGGAGTTTCTCCAACACGGAGTTTCTCCAACACGGAGTTTCTCCAACACGAAGTTTCTCCAACACGGAGTTTATCCAACACGGTGTTTCTCCAACAAGAAGTTTCTTCAACACGAAGTTTTTACAACACGGAGTTTCTACAACACAGAGTTTCTCCAACACAGAGTTTCTTAAACATGGAGATTCTCCAAAACAGAGTTTCTATACCGCGGAGATTCTCCAACACGGAGTTTATCCAACAAGGAGTTCCGCCAACGAGAGTTTCTCCAACACGGAGATTCCCCAACACGGAGTTTCTCCAACACGGAGTTTCTCCAACACGGAATTTCTCCGACACGGAGTCTCTCCGTCAAGGAGCTTCTCCAACAAAGAGTTTCTGCAACAAGGAGTTTCTCCAACACGGAGTTTCCCCAACAAGGAGTCTCCCCAATACGAAGTTTCTCCAACACGGAATTTCTCCAACACGGAGTTTCTTCAACACGGAGTTTCTCCGACACGGACTTTTTTCCAACACGGAGTTTCTCCGCCCCGTAGTTTCTACGACACGGAATTTCTCCAACACGGAGTTTCTCCAACACGGAATTTCTCGAACACGGACTTACTCCAGCACGGAGGTTCTCCAACACGGAGTTTCTCCAACACGGAGTTTTTCCAACAAGGAGTTTCTCCAAAACGGAGTTTCTCCAACACGGAGTTTCTCCAACACGGAAATTCTCCAACACGAAGTTTCTCCAACACGGAGTTCCTCCAACACGGATATTCCCCAACACGGAGTTTCTCCAACAAGGAGTTTCTCCTACATGGAGTTTCTCCAACACGGAATTTCTCCAACACGGAGTTTCTCCAACAAATTTCTCCAACAAAGAGTATCTCCGACACGGAGTTTCTCCAACACAAAGTTTCTCCAACACTGAGTTTCTTCAACACGGAGTTTCTCCAACACGGAGTTTCTCCAACATGGAGATTCTCCAACACAGAGTTTCTATAACACGGAGATTCTCCAACACGGAGTTTATCCAACAAGGAGTTCCGCCAACGAGGAGTTTCTCCAACACGGAGATTCCCCAACATGGAGTTTCTCCAACACGGAGTTTCTCCAACACGGAGTTTCTCCAACACGGAATTTCTCCGACACGGAGTCTCTCCGTCAAGGAGCTTCTCCAACAAAGAGTTTCAGCAACAAGGAGTTTCTCCAACACGGAGTTTCCCCAACAAGGAGTCTCCCCAATACGAAGTTTCTCCAACACGGAATTTCTCCAACACGGAGTTCCTTCAACACGGAGTTTCTCCGACACGGAGTTTCTCCGACACGGACTTTTTTCCAACACGGAGTTTCTCCGCCCCGTAGTTTCTACGACACGGAATTTCTCCAACACGGAGTTTCTCCAACACGGAATTTCTCGAACACGGAGTTACTCCAGCACGGAGGTTCTCCAACACGGAGTTTCTCCAACACGGAGTTTTTCCAACAAGGAGTTTCTCCAAAACGGAGTTTCTCCAACACGGAGTTTCTCCAACACGGAAATTCTCCAACACGAAGTTTCTCCAACACGGAGTTCCTCCAACACGGATATTCCCCAACACGGAGTTTCTCCAACAAGGAGTTTCTCCTACATGGAGTTTCTCCTACATGGAGTTTCTCCAACACGGAATTTCTCCAACACGGAGTTTCTCCAACAAATTTCTCCAACAAAGAGTTTCTCCGACAAGGAGTTTCTCCAACACAAAGTTTCTCCAACCCTGAGTTTCTTCAACACAGAGTTTCTCCAACACGGAGTTTCTCCAACATGGAGATTCTCCAACACAGAGTTTCTATAACACGGAGATTCTCCAACGCGGAGTTTATCCAACAAGGAGTTCCGCCAACGAGGAGTTTCTCCAACACGGAGATTCCCCAACATGGAGTTTCTCCAACACGGAGTTTCTCCAACACGGAGTTTCTCCAACACGAAGTTTCTCCAACACGGAGTTTATCCAACATGGTGTTTCTCCAACAAGAAGTTTCTTCAACACGAAGTTTTTACAACACGGAGTTTCTACAACACAGAGTTTCTCCAACACAGTTTCTCCAACATGGAGACTCTCCAACACAGAGTTTCTATACCACGGAGATTCTCCAACACGGAGTTTATCCAACAAGGAGTTCCGCCAACGAGGAGTTTCTCCAACACGGAGATTCCCCAACACGGAGTTTCTCCAACACGGAGTTTCTCCAACACGGAATTTCTCCGACACGGAGTCTCTCCGTCAAGGAGCTTCTCCAACAAAGGGTTTCTGCAACAAGGAGTTTCTCCAACACGGAGTTTCCCCAACAAGGAGTCTGCCCAATACGAAGTTTCTCCAACACGGAATTTCTCCAACACGGAGTTTCTTCAACACGGAGTTTCTCCGACACGGACTTTTTTCCAACACGGAGTTTCTCCGCCCCGTAGTTTCTACGACACGGAATTTCTCCAACACGGAGTTTCTCCAACACGGAATTTCTCGAACACGGACTTACTCCAGCACGGAGGTTCTCCAACACGGAGTTTCTCCAACACGGAGTTTTTCCAACAAGGAGTTTCTCCAAAACGGAGTTTCTCCAACACGGAGTTTCTCCAACACGGAAATTCTCCAACACGAAGTTTCTCCAACACGGAGTTCCTCCAACACGGATATTCCCCAACACGGAGTTTCTTAAACAAGGAGTTTCTCCTACATGGAGTTTCTCCAACACAGAATTTCTCCAACACGGAGTTTCTCCAACAAACTTCTCCAACAAAGAGTTTCTCCGACACGGAGTTTCTCCAACACAAAGTTTCTCCAACACTGAGTTTCTTCAACACGGAGTTTCTCCAACACGGAGTTTCTCCAACATGGAGATTCTCCAACACAGAGTTTCTATAACACGGAGATTCTCCAACACGGAGTTTATCCAACAAGGAGTTCCGCCAACGAGGAGTTTCTCCAACACGGATATTCCCCAACATGGAGTTTCTCCAACACGGAGTTTCTCCAACACGGAGTTTCTCCAACACGGAATTTCTCCGACACGGAGTCTCTCCGTCAAGGAGCTTCTCCAACAAAGAGTTTCTGCAACAAGGAGTTTCTCCAACACGGAGTTTCCCCAACAAGGAGTCTCCCCAATACGAAGTTTCTCCAACACGGAATTTCTCCAACACGGAGTTTCTTCAACACGGAGTTTCTCCGACACGGACTTTTTTCCAACACGGAGTTTCTCCGACCCGGAGTTTCTCCGACCCGGAGTTTCTACGACACGGAATTTCTCCAACACGAAGTTTCTCCAACACGGAATTTCTCGAACACGGAGTTACTCCAGCACGGAGGTTCTCCAACACGGAGTTTCTCCAACACGGAGTTTTTCCAACAAGGAGTTTCTCCACGGAGTTTCTCCAACACGGAGTTTCTCCAACACGGAATTTCTCCAACACGAAGTTTCTCCAACACGGAGTTCTCCAACAACAGAGTTTCTCCAACAAGGAGTTTCTCCAACACGAAGTTTCTCCAACACGGAGTTTCTCCAACACGGAGTTTCTCCCAACACGGAGTTTCTCCAACAAGGAGTTTCTCCAACACAGAGTTTCTCCAACACGGAGTTTCTCCAACACGGAGTTTCTCCAACACGGAGTTTCTCCCACACGAGAGTTTCTCCAACACGGAGTTTCTCCAACACGGAGTTTCTCCAACACGGAGTTTCTACAACACGGAGTTTCTCCAACACGGAAGTTTCTCCAACACGGAGTTTATCCAACACGGTGTTTCTCCAACAAGAAGTTTCTTCAACACGAAGTTTTTACAACACGGAGTTTCTACAACACAGAGTTTCTCCAACACAGAGTTTCTCCAACATGGAGATTCTCCAACACAGAGTTTCTATAACACGGAGATTCTCCAACACGGAGTTTATCCAACAAGGAGTTCCGCCAACAGGAGTTTCTCCAACACGGAGATTCCCCAACACGGAGTTTCTCCAACACGGAGTTTCTCCAACACGGAATTTCTCCGACACGGAGTCTCTCCGTCAAGGAGCTTCTCCAACAAAGAGTTTCTGCAACAAGGAGTTTCTCCAACACGGAGTTTCCCCAACAAGGAGTCTCCCCAATACGAAGTTTCTCCAACACGGAATTTCTCCAACACGGAGTTTCTTCAACACGGAGTTTCTCCGACACGGACTTTTCTCCAACACGGAGTTTCTCCGCCCCGTAGTTTCTACGACACGGAATTTCTCCAACACGGAGTTTCTCCAACACGGAATTTCTCGAACACGGAGTTACTCCAGCACGGAGGTTCTCCAACACGGAGTTTCTCCAACACGGAGTTTTTCCAACAAGGAGTTTCTCCAAAACGGAGTTTCTCCAACACGGAGTTTCTCCAACACGGAAATTCTCCAACACGAAGTTTCTCCAACACGGAGTTCCTCCAACACGGAGTATTCTCCAACACGGAGTTTCTCCAACAAGGAGTTTCTCCTACATGGAGTTTCTCCAACACGGAATTTCTCCAACACGGAGTTTCTCCAACAAATTTCTCCAACAAAGAGTTTCTCCGACACGGAGTTTCTCCAACACAAAGTTTCTCCAACACTGAGTTTCTTCAACACGGAGTTTCTCCAACACGGAGTTTCTCCAACATGGAGATTCTCCAACACAGAGTTTCTATAACACGGAGATTCTCCAACACGGAGTTTATCCAACAAGGAGTTCCGCCAACGAGGAGTTTCTCCAACACGGAGTATTCCCCAACATGGAGTTTCTCCAACACGGAGTTTCTCCAACACGGAGTTTCTCCAACACGGAGTTTCTCCGACACGGAGTACTTCTCCAACAAAGAGTTTCTGCAACAAGGAGTTTCTCCAACACGGAGTTTCCCCAACAAGGAGTCTCCCCAATACGAAGTTTCTCCAACACGGAATTTCTCCAACACGGAGTTTCTTCAACACGGAGTTTCTCCGACACGGACGTTTTTCCAACACGGAGTTTCTCCGACCCGTAGTTTCTACGACACGGAATTTCTCCAACACGGAGTTTCTCCAACACGGAATTTCTCGAACACGGAGTTACTCCAGCACGGAGGTTCTCCAACACGGAGTTTCTCCAACACGGAGTTTTTCCAACAAGGAGTTTCTCCAAAACGGAGTTTCTCCAACACGGAGTTTCTCCAACACGGAAATTCTCCAACACGAAGTTTCTCCAACACGGAGTTCCTCCAACACGGATATTCCCCAACACGGAGTTTCTCCAACAAGGAGTTTCTCCTACATGGAGTTTCTCCAACACGGAATTTCTCCAACACGGAGTTTCTCCAACAAATTTCTCCAACAAAGAGTTTCTCCGACAAGGAGTTTCTCCAACACAAAGTTTCTCCAACACTGAGTTTCTTCAACACGGAGTTTCTCCAACACGGAGTTTCTCCCACACGAAGTTTCTCCAACACGGAGTTTCTAAACCACGGAGTTTCTATCTACAACACGGAGTTTCTACAACACAGTGTTTCTCCAACACGGAATTTCTCCAACACGGAGTTTCTCCAACACGCAGATTCTCCAACACGGAGTTTCTCCAACAAGGAGTTCCTCCAACAAGGAGTTTCTCCAACACAGGAGTTTCTCCAACACGGAATTTCTCCAACACGGAGTTTCTCCAACACGGAGTTTCCCCAACACGAAGTTTCCGAAATACGAAGTTTCTCCAACACGGAGTTTCCCCAACACGGAGTTTCTCTAACACGGAGTTCCTCCAACAGGGAGGTTCTCCAACAGGGAGTTGCTCCAACACGGAGTTTCTCCAAAACGGAGTTTCTCCAACACGGAGTTTCCACAGCATGGAGTTTCACCAACACGAAGTTTCTCCAACACGGATTTCCCCAACACGGAATTTCTCCAACAAGGAGTTTCTCCTACATGGAGTTTCTCCAACACAGAATTTCCCCAACACGGAGTTTCTCCAACAAGAGAGTTTCTCCGACAAGGAGTTTCTCCAACACGAAGTTTTTACAACACGGAGTTTCTACAACACAGAGTTTCTCCAACACAGAGTTTCTCCAACATGGAGATTCTCCAACACAGAGTTTCTATAACACGGAGATTCTCCAACACGGAGTTTATCCAACAAGGAGTTCCGCCAACGAGGAGTTTCTCCAACACGGAGATTCCCCAACATGGAGTTTCTCCAACACGGAGTTTCTCAACACGGAGTTTCTCCAACACGGAATTTCTCCGACACGGAGTCTCTCCGTCAAGGAGCTTCTCCAACAAAGAGTTTCTGCAACAAGGAGTTTCTCCAACACGGAGTTTCCCCAACAAGGAGTCTCCCCAATACGAAGTTTCTCCAACACGGAATTTCTCCAACACGGAGTTTCTTCAACACGGAGTTTCTCCGACACGGACTTTTTTCCAACACGGAGTTTCTCCGACCCGGAGTTTCTACGACACGGAATTTCTCCAACACGGAGTTTCTCCAACACGGAATTTCTCGAACACGGAGTTACTCCAGCACGGAGGTTCTCCAACACGGAGTTTCCACAGCATGGAGTTTCTCCAACACGAAGTTTCTCCAACACGGAGTTTATCCAACACGGTGTTTCTCCAACAAGAAGTTTCTTCAACACGAAGTTTTTACAACACGGAGTTTCTACAACACGGATTTCTCCAACAGGAGTTTCTCCAACAGGAGTTTCTCCAACACGGAGTTTCTCCAACACGGAATTCTCCAACACGGAGTTTCTCCAACACGAAGTTTCTCCAACACAGTTTCTCCACACGGAGTTTCTCCAACACGAAGTTTCTTCAAAACGGATTTTCTCTAACACGAAATTTTTTCAACACGGAGTTTCTAGAACACGGAGTTTCTCCAACACGGAGTTTCTCCAACACGGAGTTTCTCAACACGGAGTTTCTAGAACACTGTGTTTCTCCAACACGGAGTTTCTCCAACACGGACTTTCACTAAGAAAGACTTTCTGCAACAAGAAGTTTCTCCAACACGAAGTTTCTCCGACACGTAGTTTCACCAATACGGAGTTTCCCCAACACGCAGTTTCTCCAACACGAAGTTTCTCCAACACGGAGTTTCCCCAACACGAAGTTTCTCCAATACGAAATTTCTCCAAAACG
This sequence comes from Amblyomma americanum, assembly GCA_030143305.2. Classification (NCBI taxonomy): domain Eukaryota; kingdom Metazoa; phylum Arthropoda; class Arachnida; order Ixodida; family Ixodidae; genus Amblyomma; species Amblyomma americanum. Next base: position 172,277 of record JARKHS020027215.1, on the reverse strand, counting down.
GAGTTTCTCCAACACGGAGTTTCTCCAACACGGAGTTTCTTCAAGACAGAGTTTCTCTAATACGGAGATTCTCCAACACGGAGTTTCTCCAATAAGGCGTTTCTGCAACGCGGAGCTTCTCCAGCACGGAGTTTCTCAAACACGAAGTTTCTCCAACACGGAGTTTCTCCAACACGGAGTTTCTACAACACTGAGTTTCTTCAACACGGAGTTTCCCCAACAGAGTTTCTCCAACACGGATTTTCTCCAACATGGAGTTTCTCCAACACGACTTTTCTCCAACACGGAGTTTCTCCAACAAGGACTTTCATCCAACACGAAGTTTCTCCAACACGGAGTTTCTCCAACACGAAGTTTCTCCGACAAGGAGTTTCTCCAAAACGATGTTTCTCCGACACGGAGTTTATCCAACACGGAGTTTAACCAAAACGGATTTCTCCAACACGGAGTTTCTGCAACACGGAGTTTCTCCAACACAGAGTTTCTCCAACATGGAGATTCTCCAACACAGAGTTTCTATACCACGGAGATTCTCCAACACGGAGTTTATCCAACAAGGAGTTCCGCCAACGAGGAGTTTCTCCAACACGGAGATTCCCCAACACGGAGTTTCTCCAACACGGAGTTTCTCCAACACGGAATTTCTCCGACACGGAGTCTCTCCGTCAAGGAGCTTCTCCAACAAAGAGTTTCTGCAACAAGGAGTTTCTCCAACACGGAGTTTCCCCAACAAGGAGTCTCCCCAATACGAAGTTTCTCCAACACGGAATTTCTCCAACACGGAGTTTCTTCAACACGGAGTTTCTCCGACACGGACTTTTTTCCAACACGGAGTTTCTCCGCCCCGTAGTTTCTACGACACGGAATTTCTCCAACACGGAGTTTCTCCAACACGGAATTTCTCGAACACGGACTTACTCCAGCACGGAGGTTCTCCAACACGGAGTTTCTCCAACACGGAGTTTTTCCAACAAGGAGTTTCTCCAAAACGGAGTTTCTCCAACACGGAGTTTCTCCAACACGGAAATTCTCCAACACGAAGTTTCTCCAACACGGAGTTCCTCCAACACGGATATTCCCCAACACGGAGTTTCTCCAACAAGGAGTTTCTCCTACATGGAGTTTCTCCAACAAATTTCTCCAACAAAGAGTTTCTCCGACACGGAGTTTCTCCAACACAAAGTTTCTCCAACACTGAGTTTCTTCAACACGGAGTTTCTCCAACACGGAGTTTCTCCAACATGGAGATTCTCCAACACAGAGTTTCTATAACACGGAGATTCTCCAACACGGAGTTTATCCAACAAGGAGTTCCGCCAACGAGGAGTTTCTCCAACACGGAGATTCCCCAACATGGAGTTTCTCCAACACGGAGTTTCTCCAACACGGAGTTTCTCCAACACGGAATTTCTCCGACACGGAGTCTCTCCGTCAAGGAGCTTCTCCAACAAAGAGTTTCTGCAACAAGGAGTTTCTCCAACACGGAGTTTCCCCAACGAGGAGTCTCCCCAATACGAAGTTTCTCCAACACGGAATTTCTCCAACACGGAGTTTCTTCAACACGGAGTTTCTCCGACACGGACTTTTTTCCAACACGGAGTTTCTCCGACCCGGAGTTTCTCCGACCCGGAGTTTCTACGACACGGAATTTCTCCAACACGGAGTTTCTCCAACACGGAATTTCTCGAACACGGAGTTACTCCAGCACGGAGGTTCTCCAACACGGAGTTTCTCCAACACGGAGTTTTTCCAACAAGGAGTTTCTCCAAAACGGAGTTTCTCCAACACGGAGTTTCTCCAACACGGAAATTCTCCAACACGAAGTTTCTCCAACACGGAGTTTCTCCAACACGGAGTATTCTCCAACACGGAGTTTCTCCAACAAGGAGTTTCTCCAACACGGAGTTTCTCCAACACGGAGTTTCTCCAACACGGAGTTTCTCCAACAGATTTCTCCAACAAAGAGTTTCTCCGACAAGAAGTTTCTCCAACACGAAGTTTCTCCAACACGAGTTTCTCCAACACGGAGTTTCTCCAACACGGAGTTTCTCCAACACGAAGTTTCTCCAACACGGAGTTTCTACAACACGGAGTTTCTCTCAACACGGAGTTTCTACAACACAGAGTTTCTCCAACACGGAATTTCTCCAACACGGAGTTTCTCCAACACGGAGATTCTCCAACACGGAGTTTCTCCAACAAGGAGTTCCTCCAACAAGGAGTTTCTCCAACACAGGAGTTTCTCCAACACGGAGTTTCTCCAACACGGAGTTTCTCCAACACGGAGTTTCCCCAACACGAAGTTTCCGAAATACGAAGTTTCTCCAACACGGAGTTTCCCCAACACGGAGTTTCTCCAACACGGAGTTTCTCCAACAGGGAGTTTCTCCAACACGGAGTTGCTCCAACACGGAGTTTCTCCAACAACGGAGTTTCTCAACACGGAGTTTCTCCAGCACGGAGTTTCTCCAACACGAAGTTTCTCCAACACGGAGTTTCTCCAACACGATGTTTCTCCAACAAGGAGTTTCTCCTGATTCAACACGAAGTTTTTCCAACACGGAGTTTCTACAACACGGAGTTTCTCCAACACGGAGTTTCTCCAACACGGAGTTTCTCCAACACGAAGTTTCTACAACACGGAGTTTCTCCAACACGGAGTTTCTCCAACAAGGAGTTTCTCCAACGAGGAGTTTCTCAAACACGGAGTTTCCCCAACACGGAGTTTCTCCAACACGGAGTTTCTCCAACACGGAGTTTCTCCAACACGGAGTTTCTCCGACACGGAGTCTCTCCGACAAGGAGCTTCTCCAACAAAGAGTTTCTGCAACAAGGAGTTTCTCCAACACGGAGTTTCCCCAACAAGGAGTCTCCCCAACACGAAGTTTCTCCAACACGGAGTTTCTCCAACACGGAGTTTCTCCAACACGGAGTTTCTCCGACACGGATTTTCTCCAACACGGAGTTTCTACGACACGGAATTTCTCCAACACGGAGTTTCTCCAACACGAAATTTCTCGAACACGGAGTTACTCCAGCACGGAGGTTCTCCAACACGGAGATTCCACGAGCACGGAGTTTCCCCAACACGGAGTTTCTCCAACACAGAGTTTCTCCATTACGGAGTTTCTACAACACCGAGTTTCCCCAACACGGAGTTTCTCCAACACGGAATTTCTCCAACACGGAGTTTCTCCAACAAGAAATTTCTTCAACAAAGAGTTTCTCCGACAAGGAGTTTCTCCAACACAAAGTTTCTCCAACACCGAGTTTCTCCGACACGGAGTTTCCCAAACACGGAGTTTCCCCTACACAGAGTTTCTCCAACACGAATTTTCTCCAACACGGAGTTTCTCCAACACGGAGTATCTCCAACAAGGAGTTTCACCAACAAGAACTTTCTCAAACACGGAGTTTCTCCGACACGGAGATTCTCCAACACGGAGTTTCTACAACACGGATTTTCTACAACACGGAGTTTCCCCTACACAGAGTTTCTCCAACACGAATTTTCTCCAACACGGAGTTTCTCCAACACGGAGTATCTCCAACAAGGAGTTTCACCAACAAGAACTTTCTCAAACACGGAGTTTCTCCGACACGGAGATTCTCCAACAAGGAGTTTCTCCCACACGAAGTTTCTCCAACACGGAGTTTTCAAAACACGGACTTTCTATCTACAACACGGAGTTTCTACAACACAGTGTTTCTCCAACACAGAATTTCTCCAACACGGAGTTTCTCCAACACGGAGATTCTCCAACACGGAGTTTCTCCAACAAGGAGTTCCTCCAAAAAGGAGTTTCTCCAACACAGGGTTTCTCCAACACGGAATTTCTCCATCACGGAGTTTCTCCAACACGGAGTTTCCCCAACACGATGTTTCCGAAATACGAAGTTTCTCCAACAGGGAGGTTCTCCAACAGGGTGTTACTCCAACACGGAGTTTCTCCAAAACGGAGTTTCTCCAACACGGAGTTTCCACAGCATGGAGTTTCACCAACACGAAGTTTCTCCAACACGGAGTTTATCCAACACGGAGTTTATCCAACACGGTGTTTCTCTAACAAGAGGTTTCTTCAACACGAAGTTTTTACAACACGGAGTTTCTACAACACAGAGTTTCTCCAACACAGAGTTTCTCCAACATGGAGATTCTCCAACACAGAGTTTCTATAACACGGAGATTCTCCAACACGGAGTTTATCGAACAAGGAGTTCCGCCAACGAGGAGTTTCTCCAACACGGAGATTCCCCAACACAGTTTCTCCAACACGGAGTTTCTCCAACACGGAATTTCTCCGACACGGAGTCTCTCCGTCAAGGAGCTTCTCCAACAAAGAGTTTCTGCAACAAGGAGTTTCTCCAACACGGAGTTTCCCCAACAAGGAGTCTCCCAAATACGAAGTTTCTCCAACACGGAATTTCTCCAACACGGAGTTTCTTCAACACGGAGTTTCTCCGACACGGACTTTTTTCCAACACGGAGTTTCTCCGCCCCGTAGTTTCTACGACACGGAATTTCTCCAACACGGAGTTTCTCCAACACGGAATTTCTCGAACACGGAGTTACTCCAGCACGGAGGTTCTCCAACACGGAGTTTCTCCAACACGGAGTTTTTCCAACAAGGAGTTTCTCCAACACGAAGTTTATCCAACACGGAGTTCCTCCAACACAGATATTCCCCAACACGGAGTTTCTCCAACAAGGAGTTTCTCCTACATGGAGTTTCTCCTACATGGAGTTTCTCCAAAACGGAAATTCTCCAACACGGAGTTTCTCCAACAAATTTCTCCAACAAAGAGTTTCTCCGACAAGGAGTTTCTCCAACACAAAGTTTCTCCAACACTGAGTTTCTTCAACACGGAGTTTCTCCAACACGGAGTTTCTCCATCATGGAGATTCTCCAACACAGAGTTTCTATAACACGGAGATTCTCCAACACGGAGTTTATCCAACAAGGAGTTCCGCCAACGAGGAGTTTCTCCAACACGGAGATTCCCCAACATGGAGTTTCTCCAACACGGAGTTTCTCCAACACGAAGTTTCTCCAACACGGAGTTTATCCAACACGGTGTTTCTCCAACAAGAAGTTTCTTCAACACGAAGTTTTTACAACACGGAGTTTCTACAACACAGAGTTTCTCCAACACAGAGTTTCTCCAACATGGAGATTCTCCAACACAGAGTTTCTATAACACGGAGATTCTCCAACACGGAGTTTATCCAACAAGGAGTTCCGCCAACGAGGAGTTTCTCCAACACGGAGATTCCCCAACACGGAATTTCTCCAACACGGAGTTTCTTCAACACGGAGTTTCTCCGACACGGACTTTTTTCCAACACGGACTTTTTTCCAACACGGAGTTTCTCCGCCCCGTAGTTTCTACGACACCAAATTTCTCCAACACGGAGTTTCTCCAACACGGAATTTCTCGAACACGGACTTACTCCAGCACGGAGGTTCTCCAACACGGAGTTTCTCCAACACGGAGTTTTTACAACAAGGAGTTTCTCCAAAACGGAGTTTCTCCAACACGGAGTTTCTCCAACACGGAAATTCTCCAACACGAAGTTTTTCCAACACGGAGTTCCTCCAACACGGATATTCCCCAACACGGAGTTTCTCCAACAAGGAGTTTCTCCTACATGGAGTTTCTCCAACACGGAATTTCTCCAACACGGAGTTTCTCCAACAAATTTCTCCAACAAAGAGTTTCTCCGACACGGAGTTTCTCCAACACAAAGTTTCTCCAACACTGAGTTTCTTCAACACGAAGTTTCTCCAACACGGAGTTTCTCCAACATGGAGATTCTCCAACACAAAGTTTCTATAACACGGAGATTCTCCAACACGGAGTTTATCCAACAAGGAGTTCCGCCAACGAGGAGTTTCTCCAACACGGAGATTCCCCAACATGGAGTTTCTCCAACACGGAGTTTCTCCAACACGGAGTTTCTCCAACACGGAATTTCTCCGACACGGAGTCTCTCCGTCAAGGAGCTTCTCCAACAAAGAGTTTCTGCAACAAGGAGTTTCCAACACGGAGTTTCCCCAACAAGGAGTCTCCTCAATACGAAGTTTCTCCAACACGGAATTTCTCCAACACGGAGTTTCTTCAACACGGAGTTTCTCCGACACGGACTTTTTTCCAACACGGAGTTTCTCCGACCCGGAGTTTCTACGACACGGAATTTCTCCAACACGGAGTTTCTCCAACACGGAATTTCTCGAACACGGAGTTACTCCAGCACGGAGGTTCTCCAACACGGAGTTTCTCCAACACGGAGTTTTTCCAACAAGGAGTTTCTCCAAAACGGAGTTTCTCCAACACGGAGTTTCTCCAACACATAAATTCTCCAACACGAAGTTTCTCCAACACGGAGTTCCTCCAACACGGATATTCCCCAACACGGAGTTTCTCCAGCAAGGAGTTTCTCCTACATGGAGTTTCTCCAACACGGAATTTCTCCAACACGGAGTTTCTCCAACAAATTTCTCCAACAAAGAGTTTCTCCGACAAGGAGTTTCTCCAACACAAAGTTTCTCCAACACTGAGTTTCTTCAACACGGAGTTTCTCCAACACGGAGTTTCTCCCACACGAAGTTTCTCCAACACGGAGTTTCTAAACCACGGAGTTTCTATCTACAACACGGAGTTTCTCCAACACGGAGTTTTTCCAACAAGGAGTTTCTCCAAAACGGAGTTTCTCCAACACGGAGTTTCTCCAGCACGGAAATTCTCCAACACGAAGTTTCTCCAACACGGAGTTCCTCCAACACGGATATTCCCCAACACGGAGTTTCTCCAACAAGGAGTTTCTCCTACATGGAGTTTCTCCTACATGGAGTTTCTCCAACACGGAATTTCTCCAACACGGAGTTTCTCCAACAAATTTCTCCAACAAAGAGTTTCTCCGACAAGGAGTTTCTCCAACACAAAGTTTCTCCAACACTGAGTTTCTTCAACACGGAGTTTCTCCAACACGGAGTTTCTCCAACATGGAGATTCTCCAACACAGAGTTTCTATAACACGGAGATTCTCCAACACGGAGTTTATCCAACAAGGAGTTCCGCCAACGAGGAGTTTCTCCAACACGGAGATTCCCCAACATGGAGTTTCTCCAAAACGGAGTTTCTCCAACACGGAGTTTCTCCAACACGAAGTTTCTCCAACACGGAGTTTATCCAACACGGTGTTTCTCCAACAAGAAGTTTCTTCAACACGAAGTTTTTACAACACGGAGTTTCTACAACACAGAGTTTCTCCAACACAGAGTTTCTCCAACATGGAGATTCTCCAACACAGAGTTTCTATAACACGGAGATTCTCCAACACGGAGTTTATCCAACAAGGAGTTCCGCCAACGAGGAGTTTCTCCAACACGGAGTTCCCAACACGGAGTTTCTCCACACGGAGTTTCTCCACCGGAATTTCTCCGACACGGAGTCTCTCCGTCAAGGAGCTTCTCCAACAGAGAGTTTCTGCAACAAGGAGTTTCTCCAACACGGAGTTTCCCCAACAAGGAGTCTCCCCAATACGAAGTTTCTCCAACACGGAATTTCTCCAACACGGAGTTTCTTCAACACGGAGTTTCTCCGACACAGACTTTTTTCCAACACGGAGTTTCTCCGCCCCGTAGTTTCTACGACACGGAATTTCTCCAACACGGAGTTTCTCCAACACGGAATTTCTCGAACACGGACTTACTCCAGCACGGAGGTTCTCCAACACGGAGTTTCTCCAACACGGAGTTTTTCCAACAAGGAGTTTCTCCAAAACGGAGTTTCTCCAACACGGAGTTTCTCCAACACGGAAATTCTCCAACACGAAGTTTCTCCAACACGGAGTTCCTCCAACACGGATATTCCCCAACACGGAGTTTCTCCAACAAGGAGTTTCTCCTACATGGAGTTTCTCCAACACGGAATTTCTCCAACACGGAGTTTCTCCAACAAATTTCTCCAACAAAGAGTTTCTCCGACACGGAGTTTCTCCAACACAAAGTTTCTCCAACACTGAGTTTCTTCAACACGGAGTTTCTCCAACACGGAGTTTCTCCAACATGGAGATTCTCCAACACAGAGTTTCTATAACACGGAGATTCTCCAACACGGAGTTTATCCAACAAGGAGTTCCGCCAACGAGGAGTTTCTCCAACACGGAAGTTTCCTCTCAGACTGACAGGAGTCTCTCCGTCAAGGAGCTTCTCCAACAAAGAGTTTCTGCAACAAGGAGTTTCTCCAACACGGAGTTTCCCCAACAAGGAGTCTCCCCAATACGAAGTTTCTCCAACACGGAATTTCTCCAACACGGAGTTTCTTCAACACGGAGTTTCTCCGACACGGACTTTTTTCCAACACGGAGTTTCTCCAACACGGAGTTTCTCCAGCACGGAGTTTCTCCAACACGGAGTTTCTCCAACACGGAGTTTCTCCAACACGGAGTTTCTCCAATCGGAGTTTCTCCAACACGGAGTTTCTCCAACACGGAATTTCTCCAACACGGAGTTTCTCCAACACGGAGTTTCTCCAACAAGGAGTTTCTCCAACACGGAGTTTCTCCAACACGGAGTTTCTCCAACACGGAGTTTCTCCAACACGGAAGTTTCTCCAACACGGAGTTTCTCCAACACGAGTTTCTCCAACACGGAGTTTCTCCGACACGGAGTTTCTCCAACACGGAGTTTCTCCAACACGGAGTTTCTCCAACACGGAGTTTCTCCAACACGGAGTTTCTCCAACACGGAGTTTCTCCAACACGGAGTTTCTACAACACGGAGTTTCTCCAACACGGAGTTTCTCCAACACAGAGTTTCTCCAACACGGAGTTTCTCCAACACGGAGTTTCTCAGAACACGGAGTTTCTCCAACACGGAGTTTCTCCAACACAGGAGTTTCTCCAACACGGAGTTTCTCCAACACGGAGTTTCTCCAACACGGAGTTTCTCCAACACGGAGTTTCTCCAACACGGAGTTTCTCCACACGGAGTTTCTCCAACACGAAGTTTCTCCAACACGGAGTTTCTCCAACACGAAGTTTCTCCAACACGGAGTTTCTCCAGACACGGAGTTTCTCCAACACGGAGTTTCTCCAACACGGAGTTTCTCCAACACGGAGTTTCTCCAACACGGAGTTTCTCCAACACGGAGTTTCTCCAACACGGAGTTTCTACAACACGGAGTTTCTCCAACACGGAGTTTCTCCAACACGAAGTTTCTCCAACACGGAGTTTCTCCAACACGGAGTATCTCCAACACGGAGTTTCTCCAACACGAGTTTCTCCAACACGGAGTTTCTCCAACACGGAGTTTCTCCAACACGGAGTTTCTCCAACACGGAGTTTCTCCAACACGGAGTTTCTCCAACACGGAGTTTCTCCAACACGGAGTTTCTCCAACACGGAGTTTCTCCAACACGGAGTTTCTCCAACACGGAGTTTCTCCAACACGGAGTTTCTCCAACACAGAGTTTCTCCAACACGGAGTTTCTCCAACACGGAGTTTCTCCAACACGGAGTTTCTCCAACACGGAGTTTCTCCAACACGGAGTTTCTCCAACACGGAGTTTCTCCAACGCGGAGTTTCTCCAACACGGAGTTTCTCCAACACGGAGTTTCTCCAACACGGAGTTTCTCCAACACGGAGTTTCTCCAACACGGAGTTTCTCCAACACGGAGTTTCTCCAACACGGAGTTTCTCCAACACGGAGTTTCTCCAACACGGAGTTTCTCCAACACGGAGTTTCTCCAACACGGAGTTTCTCCAACACGGAGTTTCTCCAGACACGGAGTTTCTCCAACACGGAGTTTCTCCAACACGGAGTTTCTCCAACACGGAGTTTCTCCAACACGGAGTTTCTCCAACACGGAGTTTCTCCAACACGGAGTTTCTCCAACACGGAGTTTCTCCAACACGGAGTTTCTCCAACACGGAGTTTCTCCAACACGAGTTTCTCCAACACGGAGTTTCTCCAACACGGAGTTTCTCCAACACGGAGTTTCTCCAACACGGAGTTTCTCCAACACGGAGTTTCTCCAACACGGAGTTTCTCCAACACGGAGTTTCTCCAACACGGAGTTTCTCCAACACGGAGTTTCTCCAACACGGAGTTTCTCCAACACGGAGTTTCTCCAACACGGAGTTTCTCCAACACGGAGTTTCTCCAACACGGAGTTTCTCCAACACGGAGTTTCTCCAACACGGAGTTTCTCCAACACGGAGTTTCTCCAACACGGAGTTTCTCCAACACGGAGTTTCTCCAACACGGAGTTTCTCCAACACGGAGTTTCTCCAACACGGAGTTTCTCCAACACGGAGTTTCTCCAACACGGAGTTTCTCCAACACAGAGTTTCTCCAACACGGAGTTTCTCCAACACGGAGTTTCTCCAACACGGAGTTTCTCCAACACGGAGTTTCTCCAACACGGAGTTTCTCCAACACGGAGTTTCTCCAACACGGAGTTTCTCCAACGCGGAGTTTCTCCAGCGCGGAGTTTCTCCAACACGGAGTTTCTCCAACACGGAGTTTCTCCAACACGGAGTTTCTCCAACGCGGAGTTTCTCCAACGTGGAGTTTCTCCAGCGTGGAGTATCTGCAGCGTGGAGTTTCTCCAAGACGGAGTTTCTCCAACACGGAGTTTCTCCAGACAGCGGAGTATCTCCAGCGCGGAGTTTCTTCAACACGGAGTTTCTCGAACACGGAGTTTCTCCAGCGCGGAATTTCTCCAGCGTGGAGTATCTGCAGCACGTAGTTTCTCCAATGTGGAGTTTCTCCAACACGGAGTTTCTCCAGCCCGGAGTTTCTTCAAAGCGAAGTTTCTCCAACGCGGAGTTTCTCCAACGCGGAGATTCTCCAACGCGGAGTTTCTCCAGCGCGGAGTTTCTAAAGCGCGGAGTTTCTCCAGTGCCGAGTTTCTCCCGCACTGAGTTTCTCCAGCACGGAGTTTCTCCAACACGGAGTTTCTCCAGCGCGGAGTTTCTCCAGCACGGAGTATCTGCAGCGCGGAGTTTCTTCAAGACGGAGTTTCTCCAATACGGAGTTTCTCCAACACGGAGTTTCTCCAGCGCGGAGTTTCTTGAAAGCGAAGTTTCTCCAACGCGGAGTTTCTCCAACGCGGAGTTTCTCCAGCGCGGAGTTTATCCAGCCCGGAGTTTCTCCAGCGCGGAGTTTCTCCAACGCGAAGTTTCTTCAACACGAACTTTCTCCAGCACGGAGTTTCTCCGCCGCGGAGTTTCTCCAGCGCGGAGTTTCTCCAACGCGGAGTTTCTCCAACGCGGAGTTTCTCCAACGCGGAGTTTCTCTAGGGCGGAGTTTCTCCAACGCGGAGTTTCTCCAACACGGAGTTTCTCCAGCGCGGAGTTTCTCCAACGCGTAGTTTCTCCAATGCGGAGTTTCTCCAACGCGGAGTTTCTCCAGCGCGGAGTTTCTCCAGCGCGGAGTTCCTTCAACACAGAGTTTCTCCAACACGAAGTTTCTCCAGCGCGGAGTTTCTTCAAATCGAAGTTTCTCCAACGCGGAGTTTCTCCAACGCGGAGTTTCTCCAACCGGAGTTTCCCCCGGAGTTTCTCCAGCGCGGAGTTTCTCCAACACAGAGTTTCTCCAACAGCGGACTTTCTCCAGCACGGACTTTCTCCAGCGCGGAGTTTCTCCTAGTGCGGAGTTTCTCCAATGCGTAGTTTCTCCAATGCGGAGTTTCTCCAACACGGAGTTTCTCCAGCACGGAGTTTCTCCAAAGCGGAGTTTCTCCAACACGGAGTTTCTCCAACACGGAGTTTCTCCAACACGGAGTTTCTCCAACACGTAGTTTCTCCAACACGGAGTTTCTCCAACGCGGAGTTTCTGCAGCGCGGAGTTTCTTCAACACAGAGTTTCTCCAACACGGAATTTCTCCAGCGCGGAGTTTCTCTAGCGCGGAGTTTCTCCAGCGCGGAGTTTCTCCAGCAGCGGAGTTTCTCCAACGCAGAGTTTCTCCAACGCGGACTTTGTCCAACGTGGACTTTCTCCAGCGCGGACTTTCTCCAGCGCCGAGTTTCTCCAGCGCGGAGTTTCTCCAGGGCGGAGTGTCTCCAGCGCGGAATTTCTCCAACACGGAGTTTCTCCAACACGGACTTTCTCCAGCGCGAAGTTTCTTCAACGCGGAGTTTCTCCAAAGCGGAGTGTCTCCAACGCGGAGTTTCTCAACGCGGAGTTTCTCCAACGCGGAGTTTCTCCAACGCGGAGTTTCTCCAACGCGGAGTTTCTCCAGCGCGGAGTTTCTCCAACACGGAGTTTCTCCAACACGGAGTTTCTCCAGCGCGGAGTTTCTCCAACACGGAGTTTCTCCACATGGAGTTTCTCCAACAGCGGAGTTTCTCCAACACGGAGTTTCTCCAACACGCAGTTTCTCCAAGCGCAGTTTTTCCAGCGCGGAGTTTCTCCAGCGCGGAGTATCTCCAACGCGGAGTTTCTCCAACGCGGAGTTTCTCCAACGCGGAGTTTCTCCAACGTGGAGTTTCTCTAGCGCGGAGTTTCTCCGGCGCGGAGTTTCTACAGCGCGGAGTATCTCCTGCGCGAACTTTCTCCAAAACGGAGTTTCTCCAGCACGGAGTTTCTCCAGCGCGGAGTTTCTCGAACACGCAGTTTCTCTAACGCGGACTTTCTCAAACGCGGAGTTTCTCAAACGCGGACTTTCTCCAACGCGGAATTTCTCCAAAGCGGAGTTTCTCCAACGCGGAGTTTCTCCAGCGCGGAGTTTCTCCAATGCGGAGTTTCTCCAACGCGTAGTTTCTCCAACTCGGAGTTTCTGCAGCGCGGAGTTTCTCCAAAACAGAGTTTCTCCAACACGTAGAGTTTCTCCGAACACGGAGTTTCTCCGAATCACGCGAGTTTCTCCAACGCGGAGTTTCTCCAACGCGGACTTTCTCCAACTCGGAGTTTCTGCAACGCGGAGTTTCTCTAGCGCAGAGTTTCTCCAACGCGGAGTTTCTCCAACGCGGAGTGTCGCCAATGCGGAGTTTCTCTAGCGCAGAGTTTCTCCAACGCGTAGTTTCTCCAATGCGGAGTGTCTCCAACGCGGAGTTTCTCAAGCGCGGAGTTTATTCAACACAGAGTTTCTCCAACACGGAGTTTCTCCAGCGCGGAGTGTCTTCATCGTGGAGTTTCTCCAGCCAGGAGTTTTTCCCCAGCGCGGAGTTTCTCCATAGCGGAGTTTCTCCTGTGCGGAGTATCTCAAACGCGGAGTTTCTCCTGTGCGGAGGTTCTCCAGCACGGAGTATCACCAACACGGAATTTCTCCAGCGTGGAGAATCTGCAGCGCGGAGTTTGCTACAGCGCGGAGTATCTCCAGCGCGGACTTTCTCCAACACGGAGTTTCTCCAGCACGGAGTTTCTCCAGCGCGGAGTTTCTCGAACGCGCAGTTTCTCCAACGCGTACTTTCTCAAACGCGGAGTTTCTCAAACGCGGACTATCTCCAACGCGGAGTTTCTCCAACGCGGACTTTCTCCAAAGCGGAGTTTCTCCAACGCGGAGTTTCTCTAGCGCGGAGTTTCTCCAGCGCGTAGTTTCTCCGACGCGGAGTTTCTCCAGTGCGCGGAGTTTCTCCAAAACAGTTTCTGCAACACGGAGTTTCTCCAACACAGACTTTCTCCAGCACGGACTTTCTCCGCTTCTTAGTTTCTAAAGCGCGGAGTTTCTCCAACGCGGACTTTCTCCAACGCGGAGTTTCTCCAACGCGGAGTTTCTCCAACGCGGACTTTCTCCAACGCGGAGTTTCTCCAACGCGGAGTTTCTCCAATGCGGAGTTTCTCCAACGCGGAGTTTCTCCAGCGCGGAGTTTCTTGAACACAGAGTTTCTCCAACACGGAGTTTCTCCAGCGCGGAGTTTCTTCATCGTGCAGTTTCTCCAGCGTGGAGTATCTGCAGCGTGGAGTTTCTCCAAGACGGAGTTTCTCCAACACGGAGTTTCTCCAGCGCGGAGTATATACAGCGCGGAGTTTCTTCAACACGGAGTTTCTCAAACGCGGAATTTCTCCAAAGCGGAGTTTCTCCAACGCGGAGTTTCTTCATCGTGGAGTTTCTCCAGCGTGGAGTATCTGCAGCGTGGAGTTTCTCCAAGACGGAGTTTCTCCAACACGGAGTTTCTCCAGCGCGGAGTATCTCCAGCGCGGAGTTTCTTCAACACGGAGTTTCTCGAACACGGAGTTTCTCCAGCGCGGAATTTCTCCAGCGTGGAGTATCTGCAGCGCGTAGTTTCTCCAATGTGGAGTTTCTCCAACACGGAGTTTCTCCAGCCCGGAGTTTCTTCAAAGCGAAGTTTCTCCAACGCGGAGTTTCTCCAACGCAGAGATTCTCCAACGCGGAGTTTCTCCAGCGCGGAGTTTCTAAAGCGCGGAGTTTCTCCAGTGCCGAGTTTCTCCCGCACTGAGTTTCTCCAGCACGGAGTTTCTCCAACACGGAGTTTCTCCAGCGCGGAGTTTCTCCAGCATGGAGTATCTGCAGCGCGGAGTTTCTTCAAGACGGAGTTTCTCCAATACGGAGTTTCTCCAACACGGAGTTTCTCCAGCGCGGAGTTTCTTGAAAGCGAAGTTTCTCCAACGCGGAGTTTCTCCAACGCGGAATTTTTCCAGCGCGGAGTTTATCCAGCCCGGAGTTTCTCCAGCGCGGAGTTTCTCCAACGCGAAGTTTCTTTAACACGAACTTTCTCCAGCACGGACTTTCTCCGCCGCGGAGTTACTCCAGCGCGGAGTTTCTCCAACGCGGAGTTTCTCCAACGCGGAGTTTCTCCAACGCGGAGTTTCTCTAGGGCGGAGTTTCTCCAACGCGGAGTTTCTCCAACACGGAGTTTCTCCAGCGCGGAGTTTCTCCAACGCGTAGTTTCTCCAATGCGGAGTTTCTCCAACGCGGAGTTTCTCCAGCGCGGAGTTCCTTCAACACAGAGTTTCTCCAACACGCAGTTTCTCCAGCGCGGAGTTTCTTCAAATCGAAGTTTCTCCAACGCGGAGTTTCTCCAACGCGGAGTTTCTCCAGCGCGGAGTTTATCCAGCCCGGAGTTTCTCCAGCGCGGAGTTTCTCCAACACAGAGTTTCTCCAAAGCGGACTTTCTCCAGCACGGACTTTCTCCAGCGCGGAGTTTCTCTAGTGCGGAGTTTCTCCAATGCGTAGTTTCTCCAATGCGGAGTTTCTCCAACACGGAGTTTCTCCAGCGCGGAGTTTCTCCAAAGCGGAGTTTCTCTAACGCGGACTTTCTCCAACGCGGAGTTTCTCCAACGCGGAGTTTCTCCAACGCGTAGTTTCTCCAATGCGGAGTTTCTCCAACGCGGAGTTTCTGCAGCGCGGAGTTTCTTCAACACAGAGTTTCTCCAACACGGAATTTCTCCAGCGCGGAGTTTCTCTAGCGCGGAGTTTCTCCAGCGCGGAGTTTCTCCAGAGCGGAGTTTCTCCAACGCAGAGTTTCTCCAACGCGGACTTTGTCCAACGTGGACTTTCTCCAGCGAGGACTTTCTCCAGCGCCGAGTTTCTCCAGCGCGGAGTTTCTCCAGGGCGGAGTGTCTCCAGCGCGGAATTTCTCCAACACGGAGTTTCTCCAACACGGACTTTCTCCAGCGCGAAGTTTCTTCAACGCGGAGTTTCTCCAAAGCGGAGTGTCTCCAACGCGGAGTTTCTCTAGCGCGGAGTTTCTCCAACGCGTAGCTTCTCCAATGCGGAGTTACTCCAACGCGGAGTTTCTCCAGTGCGGAGTTTCTCCAACGCGGAGTTTCTCCAACACGGAGTTTCTCCAGCGCGGAGTTTCTCCAACGCGTAGTTTCTCCAATGCGTAGTTTCTCCAACGCGGAGTTTCTCCAACACGGAGTTTCTCCAACACGCAGTTTCTCCAGCGCAGTTTTTCCAGCGCGGAGTTTCTCCAGCGCGGAGTATCTCCAACGCGGAGTTTCTCCAACGCGGAGTTTCTCCAACGCGGAGTTTCTCCAACGTGGAGTTTCTCTAGCGCGGAGTTTCTCCGGCGCGGAGTTTCTACAGCGCGGAGTATCTCCTGCGCGAACTTTCTCCAAAACGGAGTTTCTCCAGCACGGAGTTTCTCCAGCGCGGAGTTTCTCGAACACGCAGTTTCTCTAACGCGGACTTTCTCAAACGCGGAGTTTCTCAAACGCGGACTTTCTCCAACGCGGAATTTCTCCAAAGCGGAGTTTCTCCAACGCGGAGTTTCTCCAGCGCGGAGTTTCTCCAATGCGGAGTTTCTCCAACGCGTAGTTTCTCCAACTCGGAGTTTCTGCAGCGCGGAGTTTCTCCAAAACAGAGTTTCTCCAACACGTAGATTCTCCAACACGGACTTTCTCCGTCACGCACTTTCTCCGCCGCGGAGTTTCTAAAGCGCGGAGTTTCTCCAGCGCGGAGATTCTCCAACGCGGAGTTTCTCCAACGCGGAGTTTCTCCAACGCGGACTTTTTCCAACTCGGAGTTTCTCCAACGCGGAGTTTCTCTAGCGCAGAGTTTCTCCAACGCGGAGTTTCTCCAACGCGGAGTGTCTCCAACGCGGAGTTTCTCCAGCGCGGAGTTTATTCAACACAGAGTTTCTCCAAAGCGGAGTTTCTCCGGCGCGGAGTGTCTTCATCGTGGAGTTTCTCAAGCCAGGAGTTTCTCCAGCGCGGAGTTTCTCCATAGCGGAGTTTCTCCTGTGCGGAGTATCTCAAACGCGGAGTTTCTCCTGTGCGGAGGTTCTCCAGCACGGAGTATCACCAACACGGAATTTCTCCAGCGTGGAGAATCTGCAGCGCGGAGTTTGCTACAGCGCGGAGTATCTCCAGCGCGGACTTTCTCCAACACGGAGTTTCTCCAGCACGAAGTTTCTCCAGCGCGGAGTTTCTCGAACGCGCAGTTTCTCCAACGCGTACTTTCTCAAACGCGGAGTTTCTCAAACGCGGACTTTCTCCAACGCGGAGTTTCTCCAACGCGGAGTTTCTCCGATACGGAGTTTCTCCAACGCGGAGTTTCTCCAGCGCGGAGTTTCTTGAACACAGAGTTTCTCCAACACGGAGTTTCTCCAGCGCGGAGTTTCTTCATCGTGGAGTTTCTCCAGCGTGGAGTATCTGCAGCGTGGAGTTTCTCCAAGACGGAGTTTCTCCAACACGGAGTTTCTCCAACACGGAGTTTCTCCAGCGCGGAGTTTCTTCAACACGGAGTTTCTCGAACACGGAGTTTCTCCAGCGCGGAATTTCTCCAGCGTGGAGTATCTGCAGCGCGTAGTTTCTCCAATGTGGAGTTTCTCCAACACGGAGTTTCTCCAGCCCGGAGTTTCTTCAAAGCGAAGTTTCTCCAACGCGGAGTTTCTCCAACGCGGAGATTCTCCAACGCGGAGTTTCTCCAGCGCGGAGTTTCTAAAACGCGGAGTTTCTCCAGTGCCGAGTTTCTCCCGCACTGAGTTTCTCCAGCACGGAGTTTCTCCAACACGGAGTTTCTCCAGCGCGGAGTTTCTCCAGCATGGAGTATCTGCAGCGCGGAGTTTCTTCAAGACGGAATTTCTCCAATACGGAGTTTCTCCAACACGGAGTTTCTCCAGCGCGGAGTTTCTTGAAAGCGAAGTTTCTC
The DNA here is from genome assembly GCA_030143305.2 of Amblyomma americanum. Lineage (NCBI taxonomy): Eukaryota > Metazoa > Arthropoda > Arachnida > Ixodida > Ixodidae > Amblyomma > Amblyomma americanum. The sequence continues at coordinate 154,710 of JARKHS020027215.1, read as the reverse complement.
CAACGCGGAGTTTCTCCAACGCGGAATTTTTCCAGCGCGGAGTTTATCCAGCCCGGAGTTTCTCCAGCGCGGAGTTTCTCCAACGCGAAGTTTCTTTAACACGAACTTTCTCTAGCACGAACTTTCTCCGCCGTGGAGTTACTCCAACGCGGAGTTTCTCCAACGCGGAGTTTCTCTAGGGCGGAGTTTCTCCAACGCGGAGTTTCTCCAACACGGAGTTTCTCCAGCGCGGAGTTTCTCCAACGCGTAGTTTCTCCAATGCGGAGTTTCTCCAACGCGGAGTTTCTCCAGCGCGGAGTTTCTCCAGCGCGGAGTTCCTTCAACACAGAATTTCTCCCACACGAAGTTTCTCCAGCGCGGAGTTTCTTCAAATCGAAGTTTCTCCAACGCGGAGTTTCTCCAGCGCGGAGTTTATCCAGCCCGGAGTTTCTCCAGCGCGGAGTTTCTCCAACACAGAGTTTCTCCAAAGCGGACTTTCTCCAGCACGGACTTTCTCCAGCGCGGAGTTTCTCTAGTGCGGAGTTTCTCCAATGTGTAGTTTCTCCAATGCGGAGTTTCTCCAACACGGAGTTTCTCCAGCCCGGAGTTTCTTCAAAGCAAAGTTTCTCCAACGAGGAGTTTCTCTAACGCGGAGATTCTCCAACGCGGAGTTTCTCCAGCGCGGAGTTTCTCCAGGCCGGAGTTTCTCCAGCACGGAGTTTCTCCAGCGCGGAGTTTCTAAAGCGCGGAGTTTCTCCAGTGCCGAGTTTCTCCACCACTGAGTTTCTCCAGCACGGAGGTTCTCCAACACGGAGTTTCTCCAACGTGGAGTTTCTCCAGCGCGGAGTTTCTCCAGCGCGGACTATCTCCAGCGTGGAGTTTCTCCAGCGTGGAATATCTGCAGCGCGGAGTTTCTCAAAGACGGAGTTTCTCCAACACGGAGTTTCTCCAACACGGAGTTTCTCCAGCGCGGAGTTTCTCCAACGCGGAGTTTCTCTAACGCGGACTTTCTCCAACGCGGAGTTTCTCCAACGCGGAGTTTCTCCAACGCGTAGTTTCTCCAATGCGGAGTTTCTCCAACGCGGAGTTTCTGCAGCGCGGAGTTTCTTCAACACAGAGTTTCTCCAACACGGAATTTCTCCAGCGCGGAGTTTCTCTAGCGCGGAGTTTCTCCAGCGCGGAGTTTCTCCAGCGCGGAGTTTCTCCAACGCAGAGTTTCTCCAACGCGGACTTTGTCCAACGTGGACTTTCTCCAGCGCGGACTTTCTCCAGCGCCGAGTTTCTCCAGCGCGGAGTTTCTCCAGGGCGGAGTGTCTCCAGCGCGGAATTTCTCCAACACGGAGTTTCTCCAACACGGACTTTCTCCAGCGCGAAGTTTCTTCAACGCGGAGTTTCTCCAAAGCGGAGTGTCTCCAACGCGGAGTTTCTCTAGCGCGGAGTTTCTCCAACGCGTAGCTTCTCCAATGCGGAGTTACTCCAACGCGGAGTTTCTCCAGTGCGGAGTTTCTCCAACGCGGAGTTTCTCCAACACGGAGTTTCTCCAGCGCGGAGTTTCTCCAACGCGTAGTTTCTCCAATGCGTAGTTTCTCCAACGCGGAGTTTCTCCAACACGGAGTTTCTCCAACACGGAGTTTCTCCAGCGCGGAGTTTCTCCAGCGCGGAGTTTCTCCAGCGCGGAGTATCTCCAACGCGGAGTTTCTCCAACGCGGAGTTTCTCCAACGCGGAGTTTCTCCAACGTGGAGTTTCTCTAGCGCGGAGTTTCTCCGGCGCGGAGTTTCTACAGCGCGGAGTTTCTCCAACGCGGAGTTTCTCCAACGCGGAGTTTCTCCAGCATCGGAGTTTCTGCAGCGCGGAGTTTCTCCAAGACGGAGTTTCTCCAACACGGAGTTTCTCCAACACGGAAGTTTCTCCAGCGCGGAGTTTCTTGAAAGCGAGAGTTTCTCCAACGCGGAGTTTCTCCAACGCGGAGTTTCTACACGCGGAGTTTCTCCAGCGCGGACTTTCTCCGCCGCGGAGTTTCTCCAGCGCGGAGTTTCTCCAACGCGGAGTTTCTCCAACGCGGAGTTTCTCCAACGCGGAGTTTCTCCAGCGCGGAGTTTCTCCAACGCGGAGTTTCTCCAACACGGAGTTTCTCCAACGCGGAGTTTCTCCAACGCGGAGTTTCTCCAATCGCGGAGTTTCTCCAACGCGGAGTTTCTCCAGCGCGGAGTTTCTCCAGCGCGGAGTTTCTTCAACAGCGGAGTTTCTCCAACGCGGAGTTTCTCCAGCGCGGAGTTTCTTCAACACGGAGTTTCTCCAACGCGGAGTTTCTCCAGCGCGGAGTTTCTCCAGCGCGGAGTTTCTCCAGCCCGGAGTTTCTCCAGCGCGGAGTTTCTCCAACACAGAGTTTCTCCAACAGCGGAGTTTCTCCAGCGCGGAGTTTCTCCAGCGCGGAGTTTCTCCAGCTGCGGAGTTTCTCCAACGCGGAGTTTCTCCAACGCGGAGTTTCTCCAACACGGAGTTTCTCCAGCGCGGAGTTTCTCCAAAGCGGAGTTTCTCTAACGCGGACTTTCTCCAACGCGGAGTTTCTCCAACGCGGAGTTTCTCCAACGCGTAGTTTCTCCAATGCGGAGTTTCTCCAACGCGGAGTTTCTGCAGCGCGGAGTTTCTTCAACACAGAGTTTCTCCAACACGGAATTTCTCCAGCGCGGAGTTTCTCTAGCGCGGAGTTTCTCCAGCGCGGAGTTTCTCCAGCGCGGAGTTTCTCCAACGCAGAGTTTCTCCAACGCGGACTTTGTCCAACGTGGACTTTCTCCAGCGCGGACTTTCTCCAGCGCCGAGTTTCTCCAGCGCGGAGTTTCTCCAGGGCGGAGTGTCTCCAGCGCGGAATTTCTCCAACACGGAGTTTCTCCAACACGGACTTTCTCCAGCGCGAAGTTTCTTCAACGCGGAGTTTCTCCAAAGCGGAGTGTCTCCAACGCGGAGTTTCTCTAGCGCGGAGTTTCTCCAACGCGTAGCTTCTCCAATGCGGAGTTACTCCAACGCGGAGTTTCTCCAGCGCGGAGTTTCTCCAACGCGGAGTTTCTCCAACACGGAGTTTCTCCAGCGCGGAGTTTCTCCAACGCGTAGTTTCTCCAATGCGTAGTTTCTCCAACGCGGAGTTTCTCCAACACGGAGTTTCTCCAACACGCAGTTTCTCCAGCGCAGTTTTTCCAGCGCGGAGTTTCTCCAGCGCGGAGTATCTCCAACGCGGAGTTTCTCCAACGCGGAGTTTCTCCAACGCGGAGTTTCTCCAACGTGGAGTTTCTCTAGCGCGGAGTTTCTCCGGCGCGGAGTTTCTACAGCGCGGAGTATCTCCTGCGCGAACTTTCTCCAAAACGGAGTTTCTCCAGCACGGAGTTTCTCCAGCGCGGAGTTTCTCGAACACGCAGTTTCTCTAACGCGGACTTTCTCAAACGCGGAGTTTCTCAAACGCGGACTTTCTCCAACGCGGAATTTCTCCAAAGCGGAGTTTCTCCAACGCGGAGTTTCTCCAGCGCGGAGTTTCTCCAATGCGGAGTTTCTCCAACGCGTAGTTTCTCCAACTCGGAGTTTCTGCAGCGCGGAGTTTCTCCAAAACAGAGTTTCTCCAACACGTAGATTCTCCAACACGGACTTTCTCCGTCACGCACTTTCTCCGCCGCGGAGTTTCTAAAGCGCGGAGTTTCTCCAGCGCGGAGATTCTCCAACGCGGAGTTTCTCCAACGCGGAGTTTCTCCAACACGGAGTTTCTCCAAACGCGGACTTTCTCCAGCGCGGACTTTCTCCAGCGCGGAGTTTCTCTAGCGCGGAGTTTCTCCAAGCGGAGTTTCTCCAATGCGGAGTTTCTCCAACACGGAGTTTCTCCAGCGCGGAGTTTCTCCAAAGCGGAGTTTCTCTAACGCGGACTTTCTCCAACGCGGAGTTTCTCCAACGCGGAGTTTCTCCAACGCGTAGTTTCTCCAATGCGGAGTTTCTCCAACGCGGAGTTTCTGCAGCGCGGAGTTTCTTCAACACAGAGTTTCTCCAACACGGAATTTCTCCAGCGCGGAGTTTCTCTAGCGCGGAGTTTCTCCAGCGCGGAGTTTCTCCAGCGCGGAGTTTCTCCAACGCAGAGTTTCTCCAACGCGGACTTTGTCCAACGTGGACTTTCTCCAGCGCGGACTTTCTCCAGCGCCGAGTTTCTCCAGCGCGGAGTTTCTCCAGGGCGGAGTGTCTCCAGCGCGGAATTTCTCCAACACGGAGTTTCTCCAACACGGACTTTCTCCAGCGCGAAGTTTCTTCAACGCGGAGTTTCTCCAAAGCGGAGTGTCTCCAACGCGGAGTTTCTCTAGCGCGGAGTTTCTCCAACGCGTAGCTTCTCCAATGCGGAGTTACTCCAACGCGGAGTTTCTCCAGTGCGGAGTTTCTCCAACGCGGAGTTTCTCCAACACGGAGTTTCTCCAGCGCGGAGTTTCTCCAACGCGTAGTTTCTCCAATGCGTAGTTTCTCCAACGCGGAGTTTCTCCAACACGGAGTTTCTCCAACACGCAGTTTCTCCAGCGCAGTTTTTCCAGCGCGGAGTTTCTCCAGCGCGGAGTATCTCCAACGCGGAGTTTCTCCAACGCGGAGTTTCTCCAACGCGGAGTTTCTCCAACGTGGAGTTTCTCTAGCGCGGAGTTTCTCCGGCGCGGAGTTTCTACAGCGCGGAGTATCTCCTGCGCGAAGTTTCTCCAAAACGGAGTTTCTCCAGCACGGAGTTTCTCCAGCGCGGAGTTTCTCCACGCAGTTTCTCAACGCGGAGTTTCTCAAACGCGGAGTTTCTCCAACGCGGAGTTTCTCCAACGCGGAATTTCTCCAAAGCGGAGTTTCTCCAACGCGGAGTTTCTCCAGCGCGGAGTTTCTCCAATGCGGAGTTTCTCCAACGCGGAGTTTCTCCAACTCGGAGTTTCTGCAGCGCGGAGTTTCTCCAACGAGTTTCTCCAACACGGAGATTCTCCAACACGGACTTTCTCCGCACGCACTTTCTCCGCCGCGGAGTTTCTCCAAGCGCGGAGTTTCTCCAGCGCGGAGTTTCTCCAACGCGGAGTTTCTCCAACGCGGAGTTTCTCCAACGCGGACTTTTTCCAACTCGGAGTTTCTCCAACGCGGAGTTTCTCTAGCGCAGAGTTTCTCCAACGCGGAGTTTCTCCAACGCGGAGTGTCTCCAACGCGGAGTTTCTCCAGCGCGGAGTTTCTCCAACACGGAGTTTCTCCAACAGCGGAGTTTCTCCAGCGCGGAGTTTCTTCAACGCGGAGTTTCTCCAAGCCAGGAGTTTCTCCAGCGCGGAGTTTCTCCAACGCGGAGTTTCTCCAGCGCGGAGTATCTCCAACGCGGAGTTTCTCCTGAGCGGAGTTTCTCCAGCACGGAGTTTCTCCAACACGGAGTTTCTCCAGCGTGGAGTCTGCAGCGCGGAGTTTCTACAGCGCGGAGTATCTCCAGCGCGGACTTTCTCCAACACGGAGTTTCTCCAGCACGGAGTTTCTCCAGCGCGGAGTTTCTCGAACGCGGAGTTTCTCCAACGCGTACTTTCTCAAACGCGGAGTTTCTCCAACGCGGAGTTTCTCCAACGCGGAGTTTCTCCAACGCGGAGTTTCTCCAACAGAGTTTCTCCAACGCGGAGTTTCTCCAACGCGGAGTTTCTCCAACGCGGAGTTTCTCCAACGCGGAGTTTCTCCAGCGCGGAGTTTCTCCAGCGCGGAGTATCTCCAGCGCGTAGTTTCTCCAAAGCGGAGTTTCTCCAACACGGAGTTTCTCCAGCGCGGAGTTTCTCGAAACGCGAGTTTCTCCAACGCGGAGTTTCTCCAACGCGGAGTTTCTCCAACGCGGAGTTTCTCCAACGCGGAGTTTCTCCAAAGCGGAGTTTCTCCAGGGAGTTTCTCCGCCGGAGTTTCTCCAGCGCGGAGTTTCTCCAACGCGGAGTTTCTCCAACGCGGAGTTTCTCCAGCTCGGAGTATCTGCAGCGCGGAGTTTCTCCAAGACGGAGTTTCTCCAACACGGAGTTTCTCCAACACGGAGTTTCTCCAGCGCGGAGTTTCTACAAGCGCGGAGTTTCTCCAGCGCGGAGATTTCTCCAACGCGGAGTTTCTCCAACGCGGAGTTTCTCCAGCGCGGAGTTTCTCCAACGCGGAGTTTCTCCAACGCGGAGTTTCTCCAACGCGGAGTTTCTCCAACGCGGAGTTTCTCCAACGCGGAGTTTCTCCAACGCGGAGTTTCTCCAGCGCGGAGTTTCTCCAACGCGTAGTTTCTCCAATGCGGAGTTTCTCCAACGCGGAGTTTCTCCAGCGCGGAGTTTCTCAGCGCGGAGTTTCTCCAACACAGAGTTTCTCCACACGGAGTTTCTCCAGCGCGGAGTGATTCTCCAACGCGGAGTTTCTCCAGCGCGGAGTTTCTCCAACCGGAGTTTCTCCAACGCGGAGTTTCTCCAGCGCGGAGTTTCTCCAGCGCGGAGTTTCTCCTAGTGCGGAGTTTCTCCAAGGTCAACGGAGTTTCTCCAACACGGAGTTTCTCCAGCGCGGAGTTTCTCAAAGCAAGTTTCTCCAACGCGGAGTTTCTCCAACGCGGAGTTTCTCCAACGCGGAGTTTCTCCAGCGCGGAGTTTCTCCAGCGCGGAGTTTCTCCAACGCGGAGTTTCTCCAGCGCGGAGTTTCTCAAACGCGGAGTTTCTCCAACGCGGAGTTTCTCCAACGCGGAGTTTCTCCAGCGCGGAGTTTCTCCAACACGGAGTTTCTCCAACGTGGAGTTTCTCCAGCGCGGAGTTTCTCCAGCGCGGACTTTCTCCAGCGCGGAGTTTCTCCAGCGGGATTCTCAGCGCGGAGTTTCTCCAAAGCGGAGTTTCTCCAACACGGAGTTTCTCCAACACGGAGTTTCTCCAGCGCGGAGTTTCTCCAACGCGGAGTTTCTCTAACGCGGAGTTTCTCCAACGCGGAGTTTCTCCAACGCGGAGTTTCTCCAACGCGGAGTTTCTCCAACGCGGAGTTTCTCCAACGCGGAGTTTCTCCAGCGCGGAGTTTCTTCAACGCGGAGTTTCTCCAACGCGGAGTTTCTCCAGCGCGGAGTTTCTCTAGCGCGGAGTTTCTCCAACGCGGAGTTTCTCCAGCGCGGAGTTTCTCCAACGCGGAGTTTCTCCAACGCGGACTTTCTCCAACGGGAGTTTCTCCAGCGCGGAGTTTCTCCAGCGCGGAGTTTCTCCAGCGCGGAGTTTCTCCAGCGCGGAGTGTCTCCAGCGCGGATTTCTCCAACACGGAGTTTCTCCAACACGGAGTTTCTCCAGCGCGGAGTTTCTCCAACGCGGAGTTTCTCCAACGCGGAGTTTCTCCAACGCGGAGTTTCTCTAGCGCGGAGTTTCTCCAACGCGGAGTTTCTCCAACGCGGAGTTTCTCCAACGCGGAGTTTCTCCAGCGCGGAGTTTCTCCAACGCGGAGTTTCTCCAACACGGAGTTTCTCCAGCGCGGAGTTTCTCCAACGCGGAGTTTCTCCAACGCGGAGTTTCTCCAACGCGGAGTTTCTCCAACACGGAGTTTCTCCAACACGAGTTTCTCCAGCGCAGTTTCTCCAGCGCGGAGTTTCTCCAGCGCGGAGTTTCTCCAACGCGGAGTTTCTCCAGCGCGGAGTTTCTCCAACGCGGAGTTTCTCCAACGTCGGAGTTTCTCCAGCGCGGAGTTTCTCCAGCGCGGAGTTTCTCCAGCACGGAGTTTCTCCAACACGGAGTTTCTCCAGCGCGGAGTTTCTCCAGCGCGGAGTATCTGCAGCGCGGAGTTTCTCCAACGACGGAGTTTCTCCAATACGGAGTTTCTCCAACACGGAGTTTCTCCAGCGCGGAGTTTCTCGAACGCGCAGTTTCTCCAACGCGTAGTTTCTCCAACGCGGAGTTTCTCAAACCGCGGATTTCTCCGGGAGTTCTCCAACGCGGAGTTTCTCCAACGCGGAGTTTCTCCAACGCGGAGTTTCTCCAACGCGGAGTTTCTCTAGCGCGGAGTTTCTCCAACGCGGAGTTTCTCCAACACGGAGTTTCTCCAGCGCGGAGTTTCTCCAACGCGTAGTTTCTCCAACGCGGAGTTTCTCCAACGCGGAGTTTCTCCAGCGCGGAGTTTCTCCAGCGCGGAGTTTCTCAACACGGAGTTTCTCCAACACGGAGTTTCTCCAGCGCGGAGTTTCTTCAAAGCGAAGTTTCTCCAACGCGGAGTTTCTCCAACGCGGAGTTTCTCCAGCGCGGAGTTTCTCCAGCCCGGAGTTTCTCCAGCGCGGAGTTTCTCCAACACAGAGTTTCTCCAAAGCGGAGTTTCTCCAGCACGGACTTTCTCCAGCGCGGAGTTTCTCCAAGAGCGGAGTTTCTCCAACGCGGAGTTTCTCCAATGCGGAGTTTCTCCAACGCGGAGTTTCTCCAGCGCGGAGTTTCTCCAAAGCGGAGTTTCTCTAACGCGGACTTTCTCCAACGCGGAGTTTCTCCAGCGCGGAGTTTCTCCAACGCGTAGTTTCTCCAATGCGGAGTTTCTCCAACGCGGAGTTTCTGCAGCGCGGAGTTTCTTCAACACAGAGTTTCTCCAACACGGAATTTCTCCAGCGCGGAGTTTCTCCAGCGCGGAGTTTCTCCAGCGCGGAGTTTCTCCAGAGCGGAGTTTCTCCAACGCAGAGTTTCTCCAACGCGGACTTTGTCCAACGTGGACTTTCTCCAGCGCGGACTTTCTCCAGCGCCGAGTTTCTCCAGCGCGGAGTTTCTCCAGGGCGGAGTGTCTCCAGCGCGGAATTTCTCCAACACGGAGTTTCTCCAACACGGACTTTCTCCAGCGCGAAGTTTCTTCAACGCGGAGTTTCTCCAAAGCGGAGTGTCTCCAACGCGGAGTTTCTCTAGCGCGGAGTTTCTCCAACGCGTAGCTTCTCCAATGCGGAGTTACTCCAACGCGGAGTTTCTCCAGCGCGGAGTTTCTCCAACGCGGAGTTTCTCCAGCACGGAGTTTCTCCAGCGCGGAGTTTCTCCAACGCGGAGTTTCTCCAGCATGGTAGTTTCTCCAACGCGGAGTTTCTCCAACACGGAGTTTCTCCAACACGCAGTTTCTCCAGCGCAGTTTTTCCAGCGCGGAGTTTCTCCAGCGCGGAGTATCTCCAACGCGGAGTTTCTCCAACGCGGAGTTTCTCCAACGCGGAGTTTCTCCAACGTGGAGTTTCTCTAGCGCGGAGTTTCTCCGGCGCGGAGTTTCTACAGCGCGGAGTATCTCCTGCGCGAACTTTCTCCAAAACGGAGTTTCTCCAGCACGGAGTTTCTCCAGCGCGGAGTTTCTCGAACACGCAGTTTCTCTAACGCGGACTTTCTCAAACGCGGAGTTTCTCAAACGCGGACTTTCTCCAACGCGGAATTTCTCCAAAGCGGAGTTTCTCCAACGCGGAGTTTCTCCAGCGCGGAGTTTCTCCAATGCGGAGTTTCTCCAACGCGTAGTTTCTCCAACTCGGAGTTTCTGCAGCGCGGAGTTTCTCCAAAACAGAGTTTCTCCAACACGTAGATTCTCCAACACGGACTTTCTCCGTCACGCACTTTCTCCGCCGCGGAGTTTCTAAAGCGCGGAGTTTCTCCAGCGCGGAGATTCTCCAACGCGGAGTTTCTCCAACGCGGAGTTTCTCCAACGCGGACTTTCTCCAACGCGGAGTTTCTCCAACGCGGAGTTTCTCCAACGCGGAGTTTCTCCAGCGCGGAGTTTCTCCAACGCGGAGTTTCTCCAACGCGGAGTTTCTCCAGCGCGGAGTTTCTTCAGCGCAGAGTTTCTCCAACGCGGAGTTTCTCCAGCGCGGAGTGTCTCCAACGCGGAGTTTCTCAACGCGGAGTTTTCCACGGAGTTTCTCCAGCGCGGAGTTTCTCCAGCGCGGAGTTTCTCCAGCGCGGAGTTTCTCCAGCGCGGAGTTTCTCCAGCGCGGAGTTTCTCCAACACGGAGTTTCTCCAACACGGAATTTCTCCAGCGCGGAGTTTCTGCAGCGCGGAGTTTCTCCAGCAGCGGAGTATCTCCAACGCGGAGTTTCTCCAGCGCGGAGTTTCTCCAGCGCGGAGTTTCTCCAACGCGGAGTTTCTCCAACGCGGAGTTTCTCCAACGCGGAGTTTCTCCAACGCGGAGTTTCTCCAACGCGGAGTTTCTCCAACGCGGAGTTTCTCCAACGCGTAGTTTCTCCAACGCGTAGTTTCTCCAACGCGGAGTTTCTCCAACACGGAGTTTCTCCAACACGGAGTTTCTCCAGCGCGGAGTTTCTCCAGCGCGGAGTTTCTCCAGCGCGGAGTTTCTCCAACGCGGAGTTTCTCCAACGCGGAGTTTCTCCAACGCGGAGTTTCTCCAACGTGGAGTTTCTCCAGCGCGGAGTTTCTCCAGCGCGGAGTTTCTCCAACGCGGAGTTTCTCCAGCGCGGAGTTTCTCCAAACGGAGTTTCTCCAGCACGGAGTTTCTCCAGCGCGGAGTTTCTCGAACACGGAGTTTCTCCAACGCGGAGTTTCTCCAACGCGGAGTTTCTCCAACGCGGAGTTTCTCCAGCGCGGAGTTTCTCCAGCGCGGAGTTTCTCCAACGCGGAGTTTCTCCAACGCGGAGTTTCTCCAACGCGGAGTTTCTCCAGCGCGGAGTTTCTCCAACGCGGAGTTTCTCCAACACGGAGTTTCTCCAACGCGGAGTTTCTCCAACGCGGAGTTTCTCCAGCGCGGAGTTTCTCCAGCGCGGAGTTTCTCCAGCGCGGAGTTTCTCCAGCACGGAGTTTCTCCAACACGGAGTTTCTCCAACACGGAGTTTCTCCAGCGCGGAGTTTCTCCAACGCGGAGTTTCTCCAACGCGGAGTTTCTCCAACGCGGAGTTTCTCCAACGCGGAGTTTCTCCAGCGCGGAGTTTCTCCAGCGCGGAGTTTCTCCAACACGAGAGTTTCTCCAACAGCGGAGTTTCTCCAGCACGGAGTTTCTCCAGCGCGGAGTTTCTCAGCGCGGAGTTTCTCCAAGCGGAGTTTCTCCAATGCGGAGTTTCTCCAACACGGAGTTTCTCCAGCGCGGAGTTTCTCCAAAGCGGAGTTTCTCCAACGCGGAGTTTCTCCAACGCGGAGTTTCTCCAACGCGGAGTTTCTCCAACGCGGAGTTTCTCCAGCGCGGAGTTTCTCCAACGCGGAGTTTCTCCAGCGCGGAGTTTCTCCAGCACGGAGTTTCTCCAACACGGAGTTTCTCCAGCGCGGAGTTTCTCCAACGCGGAGTTTCTCCAGCGCGGAGTTTCTCCAGAGCGGAGTTTCTCCAACGCAGAGTTTCTCCAACGCGGAGTTTCTCCAACGCGGAGTTTCTCCAGCGCGGAGTTTCTCCAACGCGGAGTTTCTCCAGCGCGGAGTTTCTCCAGCGCGGAGTTTCTCCAGCGCGGAGTTTCTCCAGCGCGGAGTTTCTCCAACACGGAGTTTCTCCAGCGCGAGTTTCTCCAACGCGGAGTTTCTCCAGCACGGAGTTTCTCCAACGCGGAGTTTCTCTAGCGCGGAGTTTCTCCAACGCGTAGTTTCTCCAATGCGGAGTTTCTCCAACGCGGAGTTTCTCCAGCGCGGAGTTTCTCCAACGCGGAGTTTCTCCAACACGGAGTTTCTCCAGCGCGGAGTTTCTCCAACGCGGAGTTTCTCCAATGCGGAGTTTCTCCAACGCGGAGTTTCTCCAACACGGAGTTTCTCCAGCACGGAGTTTCTCCAGCGCAGTTTCTCCAGCGCGGAGTTTCTCCAGCGCGGAGTTTCTCCAACGCGGAGTTTCTCCAACGCGGAGTTTCTCCAACGCGGAGTTTCTCCAGCGCGGAGTTTCTCCAGCGCGGAGTTTCTCCAGCGCGGAGTTTCTCCAGCGCGGAGTTTCTCCAGCGCGGAGTTTCTCCAAAGCGGAGTTTCTCCAGCACGGAGTTTCTCCAGCGCGGAGTTTCTCAACACGCAGTTTCTCCAACGCGGAGTTTCTCCAACGCGGAGTTTCTCAAGCGCGGAGTTTCTCCAACGCGGAGTTTCTCCAACGCGGAGTTTCTCCAACGCGGAGTTTCTCCAGCGCGGAGTTTCTCCAACGCGGAGTTTCTCCAACGCGGAGTTTCTCCAACGCGGAGTTTCTGCAGCGCGGAGTTTCTCCAACGAGTTTCTCCAACGCGTAGTTTCTCCAACACGGAGTTTCTCCCACGCACTTTCTCCGCGCGAGTTTCTCAAGCGCGGAGTTTCTCCAGCGCGGAGTTCTCCAACGCGGAGTTTCTCCAACGCGGAGTTTCTCCAACGCGGACTTTCTCCAACGTCGGAGTTTCTCCAACGCGGAGTTTCTCCAGCGCGAGTTTCTCCAACGCGGAGTTTCTCCAACGCGGAGTGTCTCCAACGCGGAGTTTCTCCAGCGCGGAGTTTCTTCAACACAGAGTTTCTCCAAAGCGGAGTTTCTCCAGCGCGGAGTTTCTTCATCGTGGAGTTTCTCCAAGCCAGGAGTTTCTCCAGCGCGGAGTTTCTCCATAGCGGAGTTTCTCCTGTGCGGAGTATCTCCAACGCGGAGTTTCTCCTGTGCGGAGGTTCTCCAGCACGGAGTATCACCAACACGGAGTTTCTCCAGCGCGGAGAATCTGCAGCGCGGAGTTTGCTACAGCGCGGAGTATCTCCAGCGCGGACTTTCTCCAACACGGAGTTTCTCCAGCACGAAGTTTCTCCAGCGCGGAGTTTCTCGAACGCGCAGTTTCTCCAACGCGTACTTTCTCAAACGCGGAGTTTCTCAAACGCGGACTTTCTCCAACGCGGAGTTTCTCCAACGCGGAGTTTCTCCGATACAGAGTTTCTCCAACGCGGAGTTTCTCCAGCGCGGAGTTTCTTGAACACAGAGTTTCTCCAACACGGAGTTTCTCCAGCGCGGAGTTTCTTCATCGTGGAGTTTCTCCAGCGTGGAGTATCTGCAGCGTGGAGTTTCTCCAAGACGGAGTTTCTCCAAACGGAGTTTCTCCAACACGGAGTTTCTCCAGCGCGGAGTTTCTTCAACACGGAGTTTCTCGAACACGGAGTTTCTCCAGCGCGGAATTTCTCCAGCGTGGAGTATCTGCAGCGCGTAGTTTCTCCAATGTGGAGTTTCTCCAACGCGGAGTTTCTCCAGCCCGGAGTTTCTCCAAAGCGAAGTTTCTCCAACGCGGAGTTTCTCCAACGCGGAGATTCTCCAACGCGGAGTTTCTCCAGCGCGGAGTTTCTCCAACGCGGAGTTTCTCCAATGCCGGAGTTTCTCCAGCGCAGAGTTTCTCCAGCGCGGAGTTTCTCCAATGCGGAGTTTCTCCAACGCGGAGTTTCTCCAGCGCGGAGTTTCTTGAAAGCGAAGTTTCTCCAACGCGGAGTTTCTCCAACGCGGAATTTCTCCAGCGCGGAGTTTATCCAGCCCGGAGTTTCTCCAGCGCGGAGTTTCTCCAACGCGAAGTTTCTTTAACACGGACTTTCTCCAGCACGACTTTCTCCGCCGGAGTTCTCCAACGCGGAGTTTCTCCAACGCGGAGTTTCTCCAGGGCGGAGTTTCTCCAACGCGGAGTTTCTCCAACGCGGAGTTTCTCCAGCGCGGAGTTTCTCCAACGCGTAGTTTCTCCAATGCGGAGTTTCTCCAACGCGGAGTTTCTCCAGCGCGGAGTTTCTCCAGCGCGGAGTTTCTCCAACACGGAGTTTCTCCAGCACGGAGTTTCTCCAGCGCGGAGTTTCTCAAGCGAAGTTTCTCCAACGCGGAGTTTCTCCAACGCGGAGTTTCTCCAGCGCGGAGTTTCTCCAACGCGGAGTTTCTCCAGCGCGGAGTTTCTCCAACACGGAGTTTCTCCAACGCGGAGTTTCTCCAGCGCGGAGTTTCTCCAGCGCGGAGTTTCTCAGCGCGGAGTTTCTCCAATCGTGGAGTTTCTCCAAAGCGGAGTTTCTCCAACACGGAGTTTCTCCAGCGCGGAGTTTCTCAAGCACAAGTTTCTCCAACGCGGAGTTTCTCAAACGCGGAGTTTCTCCAACGCGGAGTTTCTCCAACGCGGAGTTTCTCCAACGCGGAGTTTCTCCAACGCGGAGTTTCTCCAACGCGGAGTTTCTCAAGCGCGGAGTTTCTCCAGTGCGGAGTTTCTCCAACGCGGAGTTTCTCCAGCGCGGAGTTTCTCCAACACGGAGTTTCTCCAACGCGGAGTTTCTCCAGCGCGGAGTTTCTCCAGCGCGGACTTTCTCCAGCTGGAGTTTCTCCAGCGTGGAGTATCTGCAGCGCGGAGTTTCTCCAAGACGGAGTTTCTCCAACACGGAGTTTCTCCAACGCGGAGTTTCTCCAGCGCGGAGTTTCTCCAACGCGGAGTTTCTCTAACGCGGACTTTCTCCAACGCGGAGTTTCTCCAACGCGGAGTTTCTCCAACGCGTAGTTTCTCCAATGCGGAGTTTCTCCAACGCGGAGTTTCTGCAGCGCGGAGTTTCTTCAACACAGAGTTTCTCCAACACGGAGTTTCTCCAGCGCGGAGTTTCTCCAGCGCGGAGTTTCTCCAGCGCGGAGTTTCTCCAGCGCGGAGTTTCTCCAACGCAGAGTTTCTCCAACGCGGACTTTGTCCAACGTGGACTTTCTCCAGCGCGGACTTTCTCCAGCGCCGAGTTTCTCCAGCGCGGAGTTTCTCCAGGGCGGAGTGTCTCCAGCGCGGAGTTTCTCCAACACGGAGTTTCTCCAACACGGACTTTCTCCAGCGCGAAGTTTCTTCAACGCGGAGTTTCTCCAAAGCGGAGTTTCTCCAACGCGGAGTTTCTCTAGCGCGGAGTTTCTCCAACGCGTAGCTTCTCCAATGCGGAGTTACTCCAACGCGGAGTTTCTCCAGTGCGGAGTTTCTCCAACGCGGAGTTTCTCCAACACGGAGTTTCTCCAGCGCGGAGTTTCTCCAACGCGGAGTTTCTCCAATGCGTAGTTTCTCCAACGCGGAGTTTCTCCAACACGGAGTTTCTCCAACACGGAGTTTCTCCAGCGCAGTTTTCCAGCGCGGAGTTTCTCCAGCGCGGAGTATCTCCAACGCGGAGTTTCTCCAACGCGGAGTTTCTCCAACGCGGAGTTTCTCCAACGCGGAGTTTCTCTAGCGCGGAGTTTCTCCGGCGCGGAGTTTCTCCAGCGCGGAGTATCTCCTAGCGCGAACTTTCTCCAGCACGGAGTTTCTCCAGCCCGGAGTTTCTCCAGCGCGGAGTTTCTCGCAACGCGCAGTTTCTCTAACGCGGACTTTCTCACAACGCGGAGTTTCTCAAGCGCGGAGTTTCTCCAACGCGGAGTTTCTCCAACAGCGGAGTTTCTCCAACGCGGAGTTTCTCCAACGCGGAGTTTCTCCAACGCGGAGTTTCTCCAACGCGGAGTTTCTCCAGCGCGGAGTTTCTCCAAAGCAGAGTTTCTCCAACGCGTAGTTTCTCCAACACGGACTTTCTCCGCACGCGAGTTTCTCCGCGCGGAGTTTCTAAAGCGCGGAGTTTCTCCAACGCGGAGTTTCTCCAGCGCGGAGTTTCTTCAAATCGAAGTTTCTCCAACGCGGAGTTTCTCCAACGCGGAGTTTCTCCAGCGCGGAGTTTATCCAGCCCGGAGTTTCTCCAGCGCGGAGTTTCTCCAACACAGAGTTTCTCCAAAGCGGACTTTCTCCAGCACGGACTTTCTCCAGCGCGGAGTTTCTCTAGTGCGGAGTTTCTCCAATGCGTAGTTTCTCCAATGCGGAGTTTCTCCAACACGGAGTTTCTCCAGCGCGGAGTTTCTCCAAAGCGGAGTTTCTCTAACGCGGACTTTCTCCAACGCGGAGTTTCTCCAACGCGGAGTTTCTCCAACGCGTAGTTTCTCCAATGCGGAGTTTCTCCAACGCGGAGTTTCTGCAGCGCGGAGTTTCTTCAACACAGAGTTTCTCCAACACGGAATTTCTCCAGCGCGGAGTTTCTCTAGCGCGGAGTTTCTCCAGCGCGGAGTTTCTCCAGAGCGGAGTTTCTCCAACGCAGAGTTTCTCCAACGCGGACTTTGTCCAACGTGGACTTTCTCCAGCGCGGACTTTCTCCAGCGCCGAGTTTCTCCAGCGCGGAGTTTCTCCAGGGCGGAGTGTCTCCAGCGCGGAATTTCTCCAACACGGAGTTTCTCCAACACGGACTTTCTCCAGCGCGAAGTTTCTTCAACGCGGAGTTTCTCCAAAGCGGAGTGTCTCCAACGCGGAGTTTCTCTAGCGCGGAGTTTCTCCAACGCGTAGCTTCTCCAATGCGGAGTTACTCCAACGCGGAGTTTCTCCAGTGCGGAGTTTCTCCAACGCGGAGTTTCTCCAACACGGAGTTTCTCCAGCGCGGAGTTTCTCCAACGCGTAGTTTCTCCAATGCGTAGTTTCTCCAACGCGGAGTTTCTCCAACACGGAGTTTCTCCAACACGCAGTTTCTCCAGCGCAGTTTTTCCAGCGCGGAGTTTCTCCAGCGCGGAGTATCTCCAACGCGGAGTTTCTCCAACGCGGAGTTTCTCCAACGCGGAGTTTCTCCAACGTGGAGTTTCTCTAGCGCGGAGTTTCTCCGGCGCGGAGTTTCTACAGCGCGGAGTATCTCCTGCGCGAACTTTCTCCAAAACGGAGTTTCTCCAGCACGGAGTTTCTCCAGCGCGGAGTTTCTCGAACACGCAGTTTCTCTAACGCGGACTTTCTCAAACGCGGAGTTTCTCAAACGCGGACTTTCTCCAACGCGGAATTTCTCCAAAGCGGAGTTTCTCCAACGCGGAGTTTCTCCAGCGCGGAGTTTCTCCAATGCGGAGTTTCTCCAACGCGTAGTTTCTCCAACTCGGAGTTTCTGCAGCGCGGAGTTTCTCCAAAACAGAGTTTCTCCAACACGTAGATTCTCCAACACGGACTTTCTCCGTCACGCACTTTCTCCGCCGCGGAGTTTCTAAAGCGCGGAGTTTCTCCAGCGCGGAGATTCTCCAACGCGGAGTTTCTCCAACGCGGAGTTTCTCCAACGCGGACTTTTTCCAACTCGGAGTTTCTCCAACGCGGAGTTTCTCTAGCGCAGAGTTTCTCCAACGCGGAGTTTCTCCAACGCGGAGTGTCTCCAACGCGGAGTTTCTCCAGCGCGGAGTTTATTCAACACAGAGTTTCTCCAAAGCGGAGTTTCTCCGGCGCGGAGTGTCTTCATCGTGGAGTTTCTCAAGCCAGGAGTTTCTCCAGCGCGGAGTTTCTCCATAGCGGAGTTTCTCCTGTGCGGAGTATCTCAAACGCGGAGTTTCTCCTGTGCGGAGGTTCTCCAGCACGGAGTATCACCAACACGGAATTTCTCCAGCGTGGAGAATCTGCAGCGCGGAGTTTGCTACAGCGCGGAGTATCTCCAGCGCGGACTTTCTCCAACACGGAGTTTCTCCAGCACGAAGTTTCTCCAGCGCGGAGTTTCTCGAACGCGCAGTTTCTCCAACGCGTACTTTCTCAAACGCGGAGTTTCTCAAACGCGGACTTTCTCCAACGCGGAGTTTCTCCAACGCGGAGTTTCTCCGATACGGAGTTTCTCCAACGCGGAGTTTCTCCAGCGCGGAGTTTCTTGAACACAGAGTTTCTCCAACACGGAGTTTCTCCAGCGCGGAGTTTCTTCATCGTGGAGTTTCTCCAGCGTGGAGTATCTGCAGCGTGGAGTTTCTCCAAGACGGAGTTTCTCCAACACGGAGTTTCTCCAACACGGAGTTTCTCCAGCGCGGAGTTTCTTCAACACGGAGTTTCTCGAACACGGAGTTTCTCCAGCGCGGAATTTCTCCAGCGTGGAGTATCTGCAGCGCGTAGTTTCTCCAATGTGGAGTTTCTCCAACACGGAGTTTCTCCAGCCCGGAGTTTCTTCAAAGCGAAGTTTCTCCAACGCGGAGTTTCTCCAACGCGGAGATTCTCCAACGCGGAGTTTCTCCAGCGCGGAGTTTCTAAAGCGCGGAGTTTCTCCAGTGCCGAGTTTCTCCCGCACTGAGTTTCTCCAGCACGGAGTTTCTCCAACACGGAGTTTCTCCAGCGCGGAGTTTCTCCAGCATGGAGTATCTGCAGCGCGGAGTTTCTTCAAGACGGAGTTTCTCCAATACGGAGTTTCTCCAACACGGAGTTTCTCCAGCGCGGAGTTTCTTGAAAGCGAAGTTTCTCCAACGCGGAGTTTCTCCAACGCGGAATTTTTCCAGCGCGGAGTTTATCCAGCCCGGAGTTTCTCCAGCGCGGAGTTTCTCCAACGCGAAGTTTCTTTAACACGAACTTTCTCCAGCACGAACTTTCTCCGCCGTGGAGTTACTCCAACGCGGAGTTTCTCCAACGCGGAGTTTCTCTAGGGCGGAGTTTCTCCAACGCGGAGTTTCTCCAACACGGAGTTTCTCCAGCGCGGAGTTTCTCCAACGCGTAGTTTCTCCAATGCGGAGTTTCTCCAACGCGGAGTTTCTCCAGCGCGGAGTTTCTCCAGCGCGGAGTTCCTTCAACACAGAGTTTCTCCCACACGAAGTTTCTCCAGCGCGGAGTTTCTTCAAATCGAAGTTTCTCCAACGCGGAGTTTCTCCAACGCGGAGTTTCTCCAGCGCGGAGTTTATCCAGCCCGGAGTTTCTCCAGCGCGGAGTTTCTCCAACACAGAGTTTCTCCAAAGCGGACTTTCTCCAGCACGGACTTTCTCCAGCGCGGAGTTTCTCTAGTGCGGAGTTTCTCCAATGTGTAGTTTCTCCAATGCGGAGTTTCTCCAACACGGAGTTTCTCCAGCCCGGAGTTTCTTCAAAGCAAAGTTTCTCCAACGAGGAGTTTCTCTAACGCGGAGATTCTCCAACGCGGAGTTTCTCCAGCGCGGAGTTTCTCCAGCCCGGAGTTTCTCCAGCACGGAGTTTCTCCAGCGCGGAGTTTCTAAAGCGCGGAGTTTCTCCAGTGCCGAGTTTCTCCACCACTGAGTTTCTCCAGCACGGAGGTTCTCCAACACGGAGTTTCTCCAACGTGGAGTTTCTCCAGCGCGGAGTTTCTCCAGCGCGGACTATCTCCAGCGTGGAGTTTCTCCAGCGTGGAATATCTGCAGCGCGGAGTTTCTCAAAGACGGAGTTTCTCCAACACGGAGTTTCTCCAACACGGAGTTTCTCCAGCGCGGAGTTTCTCCAACGCGGAGTTTCTCTAACGCGGACTTTCTCCAACGCGGAGTTTCTCCAACGCGGAGTTTCTCCAACGCGTAGTTTCTCCAATGCGGAGTTTCTCCAACGCGGAGTTTCTGCAGCGCGGAGTTTCTTCAACACAGAGTTTCTCCAACACGGAATTTCTCCAGCGCGGAGTTTCTCTAGCGCGGAGTTTCTCCAGCGCGGAGTTTCTCCAGCGCGGAGTTTCTCCAACGCAGAGTTTCTCCAACGCGGACTTTGTCCAACGTGGACTTTCTCCAGCGCGGACTTTCTCCAGCGCCGAGTTTCTCCAGCGCGGAGTTTCTCCAGGGCGGAGTGTCTCCAGCGCGGAATTTCTCCAACACGGAGTTTCTCCAACACGGACTTTCTCCAGCGCGAAGTTTCTTCAACGCGGAGTTTCTCCAAAGCGGAGTGTCTCCAACGCGGAGTTTCTCTAGCGCGGAGTTTCTCCAACGCGTAGCTTCTCCAATGCGGAGTTACTCCAACGCGGAGTTTCTCCAGTGCGGAGTTTCTCCAACGCGGAGTTTCTCCAACACGGAGTTTCTCCAGCGCGGAGTTTCTCCAACGCGTAGTTTCTCCAATGCGTAGTTTCTCCAACGCGGAGTTTCTCCAACACGGAGTTTCTCCAACACGCAGTTTCTCCAGCGCAGTTTTTCCAGCGCGGAGTTTCTCCAGCGCGGAGTATCTCCAACGCGGAGTTTCTCCAACGCGGAGTTTCTCCAACGCGGAGTTTCTCCAACGTGGAGTTTCTCTAGCGCGGAGTTTCTCCGGCGCGGAGTTTCTACAGCGCGGAGTATCTCCTGCGCGAACTTTCTCCAAAACGGAGTTTCTCCAGCACGGAGTTTCTCCAGCGCGGAGTTTCTCGAACACGCAGTTTCTCTAACGCGGACTTTCTCAAACGCGGAGTTTCTCAAACGCGGACTTTCTCCAACGCGGAATTTCTCCAAAGCGGAGTTTCTCCAACGCGGAGTTTCTCCAATGCGGAGTTTCTCCAACGCGTAGTTTCTCCAACTCGGAGTTTCTGCAGCGCGGAGTTTCTCCAAAACAGAGTTTCTCCAACACGTAGATTCTCCAACACGGACTTTCTCCGTCACGCACTTTCTCCGCCGCGGAGTTTCTAAAGCGCGGAGTTTCTCCAGCGCGGAGATTCTCCAACCCGGAGTTTCTCCAACGCGGAGTTTCTCCAACGCGGACTTTTTCCAACTCGGAGTTTCTCCAACGCGGAGTTTCTCTAGCGCAGAGTTTCTCCAACGCGGAGTTTCTCCAACGCGGAGTGTCTCCAACGCGGAGTTTCTCCAGCGCGGAGTTTATTCAACACAGAGTTTCTCCAAAGCGGAGTTTCTCCGGCGCGGAGTGTCTTCATCGTGGAGTTTCTCAAGCCAGGAGTTTCTCCAGCGCGGAGTTTCTCCATAGCGGAGTTTCTCCTGTGCGGAGTATCTCAAACGCGGAGTTTCTCCTGTGCGGAGGTTCTCCAGCACGGAGTATCACCAACACGGAATTTCTCCAGCGTGGAGAATCTGCAGCGCGGAGTTTGCTACAGCGCGGAGTATCTCCAGCGCGGACTTTCTCCAACACGGAGTTTCTCCAGCACGAAGTTTCTCCAGCGCGGAGTTTCTCGAACGCGCAGTTTCTCCAACGCGTACTTTCTCAAACGCGGAGTTTCTCAAACGCGGACTATCTCCAACACGGAGTTTCTCCAACACGGAGTTTCTCCAGCGCGGAGTTTCTCCAAAGCGGAGTTTCTCTAACGCGGACTTTCTCCAACGCGGAGTTTCTCCAACGCGGAGTTTCTCCAACGCGTAGTTTCTCCAATGCGGAGTTTCTCCAACGCGGAGTTTCTGCAGCGCGGAGTTTCTTCAACACAGGGTTTCTCCAACACGGAATTTCTCCAGCGCGGAGTTTCTCTAGCGCGGAGTTTCTCCAGCGCGGAGTTTCTCCAGACGCGGAGTTTCTCCAACGCAGAGTTTCTCCAACGCGGACTTTGTCCAACGTGGACTTTCTCCGGCGCGGACTTTCTCCAGCGCCGAGTTTCTCCAGCGCGGAGTTTCTCCAGGGCGGAGTGTCTCCAGCGCGGAATTTCTCCAACACGGAGTTTCTCCAACACGGACTTTCTCCAGCGCGAAGTTTCTTCAACGCGGAGTTTCTCCAAAGCGGAGTGTCTCCAACGCGGAGTTTCTCTAGCGCGGAGTTTCTCCAACGCGTAGCTTCTCCAATGCGGAGTTACTCCAACGCGGAGTTTCTCCAGTGCGGAGTTTCTCCAACGCGGAGTTTCTCCAACACGGAGTTTCTCCAGCGCGGAGTTTCTCCAACGCGTAGTTTCTCCAATGCGTAGTTTCTCCAACGCGGAGTTTCTCCAACACGGAGTTTCTCCAACACGCAGTTTCTCCAGCGCAGTTTTTCCAGCGCGGAGTTTCTCCAGCGCGGAGTATCTCCAACGCGGAGTTTCTCCAACGCGGAGTTTCTCCAACGCGGAGTTTCTCCAACGTGGAGTTTCTCTAGCGCGGAGTTTCTCCGGCGCGGAGTTTCTACAGCGCGGAGTATCTCCTGCGCGAACTTTCTCCAAAACGGAGTTTCTCCAGCACGGAGTTTCTCCAGCGCGGAGTTTCTCGAACACGCAGTTTCTCTAACGCGGACTTTCTCAAACGCGGAGTTTCTCAAACGCGGACTTTCTCCAACGCGGAATTTCTCCAAAGCGGAGTTTCTCCAACGCGGAGTTTCTCCAGCGCGGAGTTTCTCCAATGCGGAGTTTCTCCAACGCGTAGTTTCTCCAACTCGGAGTTTCTGCAGCGCGGAGTTTCTCCAAAACAGAGTTTCTCCAACACGTAGATTCTCCAACACGGACTTTCTCCGTCACGCACTTTCTCCGCCGCGGAGTTTCTAAAGCGCGGAGTTTCTCCAGCGCGGAGATTCTCCAACGCGGAGTTTCTCCAACGCGGAGTTTCTCCAACGCGGACTTTTTCCAACTCGGAGTTTCTCCAACGCGGAGTTTCTCTAGCGCAGAGTTTCTCCAACGCGGAGTTTCTCCAACGCGGAGTGTCTCCAACGCGGAGTTTCTCCAGCGCGGAGTTTATTCAACACAGAGTTTCTCCAAAGCGGAGTTTCTCCGGCGCGGAGTGTCTTCATCGTGGAGTTTCTCAAGCCAGGAGTTTCTCCAGCGCGGAGTTTCTCCATAGCGGAGTTTCTCCTGTGCGGAGTATCTCAAACGCGGAGTTTCTCCTGTGCGGAGGTTCTCCAGCACGGAGTATCACCAACACGAAATTTCTCCAGCGTGGAGAATCTGCAGCGCGGAGTTTGCTACAGCGCGGAGTATCTCCAGCGCGGACTTTCTCCAACACGGAGTTTCTCCAGCACGAAGTTTCTCCAGCGCGGAGTTTCTTGAACGCGCAGTTTCTCCAACGCGTACTTTCTCAAACGCGGAGTTTCTCAAACGCGGACTATCTCCAACGCGGAGTTTCTCCAACGCGGACTTTCTCCAAAGCGGAGTTTCTCCAACGCGGAGTTTCTCTAGCGCGGAGTTTCTCCAGCGCGTAGTTTCTCCGACGCGGAGCTTCTCCAGCGCGCGGAGTTTCTCCAAAACAGTTTCTGCAACACGGAGTTTCTCCAACACAGACTTTCTCCAGCACGGACTTTCTCCGCTTCTTAGTTTCTAAAGCGCGGAGTTTCTCCAACGCGGACTTTCTCCAACGCGGAGTTTCTCCAACGCGGAGTTTCTCCGATACGGAGTTTCTCCAACGCGGAGTTTCTCCAGCGCGGAGTTTCTTCATCGTGGAGTTTCTCCAGCGTGGAGTATCTGCAGCGTGGAGTTTCTCCAAGACGGAGTTTCTCCAACACGGAGTTTCTCCAACACGGAGTTTCTCCAGCGCGGAGTTTCTTGAAAGCGAAGTTTCTCCAACGCGGAGTTTCTCGAACGCGGAATTTTTCCAGCGCGGAGTTTATCCAGCCCGGAGTTTCTCCAGCGCGGAGTTTCTCCAACGCGAAGTTTCTTTAACACGGACTTTCTCCAGCACGGACTTTCTCCGCCGCGGAGTTACTCCAGCGCGGAGTTTCTCCAACGCGGAGTTTCTCCAACGCGGAGTTTCTCCAACGCGGAGTTTCTCTAGGGCGGAGTTTCTCCAGCGCGGAGTTTCTCCAACGCAGAGTTTCTCCATCGCGGACTTTGTCCAACGTGGACTTTCTCCAGCGCGGACTTTCTCCAGCGCCGAGTTTCTCCAGCGCGGAGTTTCTCCAGGGCGGAGTGTCTCCAGCGCGGAATTTCTCCAACACGGAGTTTCTCCAACACGGACTTTCTCCAGCGCGAAGTTTCTTCAACGCGGAGTTTCTCCAAAGCGGAGTGTCTCCAACGCGGAGTTTCTCAAACGCGGAGATTCTCCAGCGCGGAGTTTCTCCAGCGTGGAGATTCTCCTGAGCGGACTTTCTCCAGCGCCGACTTTCTCCCACACGGAGTTTCTCCAGCGCGGAGTATCTCCAGCGCGGAGTTTCTCCAACACGGAGTTTCTCCAGCATGGAGTTTCTCCAAAGCGGAGTTTCTCCAACACGGAGTTTCTCCAACACGCAGTTTCTTCAGCGCAGTTTTTCCAGCGCGGAGTTTCTCCAGCGCGGAGTATCTCCAACGCGGAGTTTCTCCAACGCGGAGTTTCTCCAACGCGGAGTTTCTCCAACGCGGAGTTTCTCCAACGTGGAGTTTCTCTAGCGCGGAGTTTCTACAGCGCGGAGTATCTCCTGCGCGAACTTTCTCCAAAACGGAGTTTCTCCAGCACGGAGTTTCTCCAGCGCGGAGTTTCTCGAACACGCAGTTTCTCTAACGCGGACTTTCTCAAACGCGGAGTTTCTCAAACGCGGACTTTCTCCAACGCGGAATTTCTCCAAAGCGGAGTTTCTCCAACGCGGAGTTTCTCCAGCGCGGAGTTTCTCCAATGCGGAGTTTCTCCAACGCGTAGTTTCTCCAACTCGGAGATTCTGCAGCGCGGAGTTTCTCCAAAACAGAGTTGCTCCAACACGTAGATTCTCCAACACGGACTTTCTCCGTCACGCACTTTCTCCGCCGCGGAGTTTCTAAAGCGCGGAGTTTCTCCAGCGCGGAGATTCTCCAACGCGGAGTTTCTCCAACGCGGAGTTTCTCCAACGCGGAGTTTCTCCAACTCGGAGTTTCTCCAACGCGGAGTTTCTCTAGCGCAGAGTTTCTCCAGCGCGGAGTTTCTCCAACGCGGAGTGTCTCCAACGCGGAGTTTCTCCAGCGCGGAGTTTCTCAAACACAGAGTATCTCCAAATTGGAGTTTCTCCGGCGCGGAGTTTCTCCATCGCGGAGTTTCTCCAACCGCAGTTTCTCCAGCGCAGTTTCTCCAGCGCGGAGTTTCTCCAGCGCGGAGTATCTCCAACGCGGAGTTTCTCCAACGCGGAGTTTCTCCAACGCGGAGTTTCTCCAACGTGGAGTTTCTCTAGCGCGGAGTTTCTCCGGCGCGGAGTTTCTACAGCGCGGAGTATCTCCTGCGCGAACTTTCTCCAAAACGGAGTTTCTCCAGCACGGAGTTTCTCCAGCGCGGAGTTTCTCGAACACGCAGTTTCTCTAACGCGGACTTTCTCAAACGCGGAGTTTCTCAAACGCGGACTTTCTCCAACGCGGAATTTCTCCAAAGCGGAGTTTCTCCAACGCGGAGTTTCTCCAGCGCGGAGTTTCTCCAATGCGGAGTTTCTCCAACGCGTAGTTTCTCCAACTCGGAGTTTCTGCAGCGCGGAGTTTCTCCAAAACAGAGTTTCTCCAACACGTAGATTCTCCAACACGGACTTTCTCCGTCACGCACTTTCTCCGCCGCGGAGTTTCTAAAGCGCGGAGTTTCTCCAGCGCGGAGATTCTCCAACGCGGAGTTTCTCCAACGCGGAGTTTCTCCAACGCGGACTTTCTCCAACTCGGAGTTTCTCCAACGCGGAGTTTCTCTAGCGCAGAGTTTCTCCAACGCGGAGTTTCTCCAACGCGGAGTGTCTCCAACGCGGAGTTTCTCCAGCGCGGAGTTTATTCAACACAGAGTTTCTCCAAAGCGGAGTTTCTCCGGCGCGGAGTGTCTTCATCGTGGAGTTTCTCAAGCCAGGAGTTTCTCCAGCGCGGAGTTTCTCCATAGCGGAGTTTCTCCTGTGCGGAGTATCTCAAACGCGGAGTTTCTCCTGTGCGGAGGTTCTCCAGCACGGAGTATCACCAACACGGAATTTCTCCAGCGTGGAGAATCTGCAGCGCGGAGTTTGCTACAGCGCGGAGTATCTCCAGCGCGGACTTTCTCCAACACGGAGTTTCTCCAGCACGGAGTTTCTCCAGCGCGGAGTTTCTCGAACGCGCAGTTTCTCCAACGCGGACTTTCTCAAACGCGGAGTTTCTCAAACGCGGACTTTCTCCAACGCGGAGTTTCTCCAACGCGGAGTTTCTCCGATACGGAGTTTCTCCAACGCGGAGTTTCTCCAGCGCGGAGTTTCTTGAACACAGAGTTTCTCCAACACGGAGTTTCTCCAGCGCGGAGTTTCTTCATCGTGGAGTTTCTCCAGCGTGGAGTATCTGCAGCGTGGAGTTTCTCCAAGACGGAGTTTCTCCAACACGGAGTTTCTCCAACACGGAGTTTCTCCAGCGCGGAGTTTCTTCAACACGGAGTTTCTCGAACACGGAGTTTCTCCAGCGCGGAATTTCTCCAGCGTGGAGTATCTGCAGCGCGTAGTTTCTCCAATGTGGAGTTTCTCCAACACGGAGTTTCTCCAGCCCGGAGTTTCTCAAACGCGGACTATCTCCAACGCGGAGTTTCTCCAACGCGGAGTTTCTCCAACGCAGAGTTTCTCCAACGCGGACTTTTTCCAACTCGGAGTTTCTCCAACGCGGAGTTTCTCTAGCGCAGAGTTTCTCCAACGCGGAGTTTCTCCAACGCGGAGTGTCTCCAACGCGGAGTTTCTCCAGCGCGGAGTTTATTCAACACAGAGTTTCTCCAAAGCGGAGTTTCTCCGGCGCGGAGTGTCTTCATCGTGGAGTTTCTCAAGCCAGGAGTTTCTCCAGCGCGGAGTTTCTCCATAGCGGAGTTTCTCCTGTGCGGAGTATCTCAAACGCGGAGTTTCTCCTGTGCGGAGGTTCTCCAGCACGGAGTATCACCAACACGGAATTTCTCCAGCGTGGAGAATCTGCAACGCGGAGTTTGCTACAGCGCGGAGTATCTCCAGCGCGGACTTTCTCCAACACGGAGTTTCTCCAGCACGAAGTTTCTCCAGCGCGGAGTTTCTCGAACGCGCAGTTTCTCCAACGCGTACTTTCTCAAACGCGGAGTTTCTCAAACCCGGACTATCTCCAACGCGGAGTTTCTCCAACGCGGACTTTCTCCAAAGCGGAGTTTCTCCAACGCGGAGTTTCTCTAGCGCGGAGTTTCTCCAGCGCGTAGTTTCTCCGACGCGGAGCTTCTCCAGCGCGCGGAGTTTCTCCAAAACAGTTTCTGCAACACGGAGTTTCTCCAACACAGACTTTCTCCAGCACGGACTTTCTCCGCTTCTTAGTTTCTAAAGCGCGGAGTTTCTCCAACGCGGACTTTCTCCAACGCGGAGTTTCTCCAACGCGGAGTTTCTCCGATACGGAGTTTCTCCAACGCGGAGTTTCTCCAGCGCGGAGTTTCTTGAACACAGAGTTTCTCCAACACGGAGTTTCTCCAGCGCGGAGTTTCTTCATCGTGGAGTTTCTCCAGCGTGGAGTATCTGCAGCGTGGAGTTTCTCCAAGACGGAGTTTCTCCAACACGGAGTTTCTCCAACACGGAGTTTCTCCAGCGCGGAGTTTCTTGAAAGCGAAGTTTCTCCAACGCGGAGTTTCTCGAACGCGGAATTTTTCCAGCGCGGAGTTTATCCAGCCCGGAGTTTCTCCAGCGCGGAGTTTCTCCAACGCGAAGTTTCTTTAACACGGACTTTCTGCAGCACGGACTTTCTCCGCCGCGGAGTTACTCCAGCGCGGAGTTTCTCCAACGCGGAGTTTCTCCAACGCGGAGTTTCTCCAACGCGGAGTTTCTCTAGGGCGGAGTTTCTCCAGCGCGGAGTTTCTCCAACGCAGAGTTTCTCCAACGCGGACTTTGTCCAACGTGGACTTTCTCCAGCGCGGACTTTCTCCAGCGCCGAGTTTCTCCAGCGCGGAGTTTCTCCAGGGCGGAGTGTCTCCAGCGCGGAATTTCTCCAACACGGAGTTTCTCCAACACGGACTTTCTCCAGCGCGAAGTTTCTTCAACGCGGAGTTTCTCCAAAGCGGAGTGTCTCCAACGCGGAGTTTCTCAAACGCGGAGATTCTCCAGCGCGGAGTTTCTCCAGCGTGGAGATTCTCCTGAGCGGACTTTCTCCAGCGCCGACTTTCTCCAACACGGAGTTTCTCCAGCGCGGAGTATCTCCAGCGCGGAGTTTCTCCAACACGGAGTTTCTCCAGCATGGAGTTTCTCCAAAGCGGAGTTTCTCCAACACGGAGTTTCTCCAACACGCAGTTTCTTCAGCGCAGTTTTTCCAGCGCGGAGTTTCTCCAGCGCGGAGTATCTCCAACGCGGAGTTTCTCCAACGCGGAGTTTCTCCAACGCGGAGTTTCTCCAACGTGGAGTTTCTCTAGCGCGGAGTTTCTCCGGCGCGGAGTTTCTACAGCGCGGAGTATCTCCTGCGCGAACTTTCTCCAAAACGGAGTTTCTCCAGCACGGAGTTTCTCCAGCGCGGAGTTTCTCGAACACGCAGTTTCTCTAACGCGCACTTTCTCAAACGCGGAGTTTCTCAAACGCGGACTTTCTCCAACGCGGAATTTCTCCAAAGCGGAGTTTCTCCAACGCGGAGTTTCTCCAGCGCGGAGTTTCTCCAATGCGGAGTTTCTCCAACGCGTAGTTTCTCCAACTCGGAGTTTCTGCAGCGCGGAGTTTCTCCAAAACAGAGTTTCTCCAACACGTAGATTCTCCAACACGGACTTTCTCCGTCACGCACTTTCTCCGCCGCGGAGTTTCTAAAGCGCGGAGTTTCTCCAGCGCGGAGATTCTCCAACGCGGAGTTTCTCCAACGCGGAGTTTCTCCAACGCGGACTTTCTCCAACTCGGAGTTTCTCCAACGCGGAGTTTCTCTAGCGCAGAGTTTCTCCAACGCGGAGTTTCTCCAACGCGGAGTGTCTCCAACGCGGAGTTTCTCCAGCGCGGAGTTTATTCAACACAGAGTTTCTCCAAAGCGGAGTTTCTCCGGCGCGGAGTGTCTTCATCGTGGAGTTTCTCAAGCCAGGAGTTTCTCCAGCGCGGAGTTTCTCCATAGCGGAGTTTCTCCTGTGCGGAGTATCTCAAACGCGGAGTTTCTCCTGTGCGGAGGTTCTCCAGCACGGAGTATCACCAACACGGAATTTCTCCAGCGTGGAGAATCTGCAGCGCGGAGTTTGCTACAGCGCGGAGTATCTCCAGCGCGGACTTTCTCCAACACGGAGTTTCTCCAGCACGAAGTTTCTCCAGCGCGGAGTTTCTCGAACGCGCAGTTTCTCCAACGCGTACTTTCTCAAACGCGGAGTTTCTCAAACGCGGACTATCTCCAACACGGAGTTTCTCCAACACGGAGTTTCTCCAGCGCGGAGTTTCTCCAAAGCGGAGTTTCTCTAACGCGGACTTTCTCCAACGCGGAGTTTCTCCAACGCGGAGTTTCTCCAACGCGTAGTTTCTCCAATGCGGAGTTTCTCCAACGCGGAGTTTCTGCAGCGCGGAGTTTCTTCAACACAGGGTTTCTCCAACACGGAATTTCTCCAGCGCGGAGTTTCTCCAGCGCGGAGTTTCTCCAGCGCGGAGTTTCTCCAGCGCGGAGTTTCTCCAACGCAGAGTTTCTCCAACGCGGACTTTGTCCAACGTGGACTTTCTCCGGCGCGGACTTTCTCCAGCGCCGAGTTTCTCCAGCGCGGAGTTTCTCCAGGGCGGAGTGTCTCCAGCGCGGAATTTCTCCAACACGGAGTTTCTCCAACACGGACTTTCTCCAGCGCGAAGTTTCTTCAACGCGGAGTTTCTCCAAAGCGGAGTGTCTCCAACGCGGAGTTTCTCTAGCGCGGAGTTTCTCCAACGCGTAGCTTCTCCAATGCGGAGTTACTCCAACGCGGAGTTTCTCCAGCGCGGAGTTTCTCCAACGCGGAGTTTCTCCAACGCGGAGTTTCTCCAGCGCGGAGTTTCTCCAACACGGAGTTTCTCCACACGCGAGTTTCTCCAACGCGGAGTTTCTCCAGCGCGGAGTTTCTCCAACACGCAGTTTCTCCAGCGCAGTTTCTCCAGCGCGGAGTTTCTCCAGCGCGGAGTTTCTCCAACGCGGAGTTTCTCCAACGTGGAGTTTCTCTAGCGCGGAGTTTCTCCGGCGCGGAGTTTCTACAGCGCGGAGTATCTCCTGCGCGAACTTTCTCCAAAACGGAGTTTCTCCAGCACGGAGTTTCTCCAGCGCGGAGTTTCTCGAACACGCAGTTTCTCTAACGCGGACTTTCTCAAACGCGGAGTTTCTCAAACGCGGACTTTCTCCAACGCGGAATTTCTCCAAAGCGGAGTTTCTCCAACGCGGAGTTTCTCCAGCGCGGAGTTTCTCCAATGCGGAGTTTCTCCAACGCGTAGTTTCTCCAACTCGGAGTTTCTGCAGCGCGGAGTTTCTCCAAAACAGAGTTTCTCCAACACGTAGATTCTCCAACACGGACTTTCTCCGTCACGCACTTTCTCCGCCGCGGAGTTTCTAAAGCGCGGAGTTTCTCCAGCGCGGAGATTCTCCAACGCGGAGTTTCTCCAACGCGGAGTTTCTCCAACGCGGACTTTTTCCAACTCGGAGTTTCTCCAACGCGGAGTTTCTCTAGCGCAGAGTTTCTCCAACGCGGAGTTTCTCCAACGCGGAGTGTCTCCAACGCGGAGTTTCTCCAGCGCGGAGTTTATTCAACACAGAGTTTCTCCAAAGCGGAGTTTCTCCGGCGCGGAGTGTCTTCATCGTGGAGTTTCTCAAGCCAGGAGTTTCTCCAGCGCGGAGTTTCTCCATAGCGGAGTTTCTCCTGTGCGGAGTATCTCAAACGCGGAGTTTCTCCTGTGCGGAGGTTCTCCAGCACGGAGTATCACCAACACGAAATTTCTCCAGCGTGGAGAATCTGCAGCGCGGAGTTTGCTACAGCGCGGAGTATCTCCAGCGCGGACTTTCTCCAACACGGAGTTTCTCCAGCACGAAGTTTCTCCAGCGCGGAGTTTCTTGAACGCGCAGTTTCTCCAACGCGTACTTTCTCAAACGCGGAGTTTCTCAAACGCGGACTATCTCCAACGCGGAGTTTCTCCAACGCGGACTTTCTCCAAAGCGGAGTTTCTCCAACGCGGAGTTTCTCTAGCGCGGAGTTTCTCCAGCGCGTAGTTTCTCCGACGCGGAGCTTCTCCAGCGCGCGGAGTTTCTCCAAAACAGTTTCTGCAACACGGAGTTTCTCCAACACAGACTTTCTCCAGCACGGACTTTCTCCGCTTCTTAGTTTCTAAAGCGCGGAGTTTCTCCAACGCGGACTTTCTCCAACGCGGAGTTTCTCCAACGCGGAGTTTCTCCGATACGGAGTTTCTCCAACGCGGAGTTTCTCCAGCGCGGAGTTTCTTCATCGTGGAGTTTCTCCAGCGTGGAGTATCTGCAGCGTGGAGTTTCTCCAAGACGGAGTTTCTCCAACACGGAGTTTCTCCAACACGGAGTTTCTCCAGCGCGGAGTTTCTCCAACGCGGAGTTTCTCGAACGCGGAATTTTTCCAGCGCGGAGTTTATCCAGCCCGGAGTTTCTCCAGCGCGGAGTTTCTCCAACGCGAAGTTTCTTTAACACGGACTTTCTCCAGCACGGACTTTCTCCGCCGCGGAGTTACTCCAGCGCGGAGTTTCTCCAACGCGGAGTTTCTCCAACGCGGAGTTTCTCCAACGCGGAGTTTCTCTAGGGCGGAGTTTCTCCAGCGCGGAGTTTCTCCAACGCAGAGTTTCTCCATCGCGGACTTTGTCCAACGTGGACTTTCTCCAGCGCGGACTTTCTCCAGCGCCGAGTTTCTCCAGCGCGGAGTTTCTCCAGGGCGGAGTGTCTCCAGCGCGGAATTTCTCCAACACGGAGTTTCTCCAACACGGACTTTCTCCAGCGCGAAGTTTCTTCAACGCGGAGTTTCTCCAAAGCGGAGTGTCTCCAACGCGGAGTTTCTCAAACGCGGAGATTCTCCAGCGCGGAGTTTCTCCAGCGTGGAGATTCTCCTGAGCGGACTTTCTCCAGCGCCGACTTTCTCCCACACGGAGTTTCTCCAGCGCGGAGTATCTCCAGCGCGGAGTTTCTCCAACACGGAGTTTCTCCAGCATGGAGTTTCTCCAAAGCGGAGTTTCTCCAACACGGAGTTTCTCCAACACGCAGTTTCTTCAGCGCAGTTTTTCCAGCGCGGAGTTTCTCCAGCGCGGAGTATCTCCAACGCGGAGTTTCTCCAACGCGGAGTTTCTCCAACGCGGAGTTTCTCCAACGCGGAGTTTCTCCAACGTGGAGTTTCTCTAGCGCGGAGTTTCTACAGCGCGGAGTATCTCCTGCGCGAACTTTCTCCAAAACGGAGTTTCTCCAGCACGGAGTTTCTCCAGCGCGGAGTTTCTCGAACACGCAGTTTCTCTAACGCGGACTTTCTCAAACGCGGAGTTTCTCAAACGCGGACTTTCTCCAACGCGGAATTTCTCCAAAGCGGAGTTTCTCCAACGCGGAGTTTCTCCAGCGCGGAGTTTCTCCAATGCGGAGTTTCTCCAACGCGTAGTTTCTCCAACTCGGAGATTCTGCAGCGCGGAGTTTCTCCAAAACAGAGTTGCTCCAACACGTAGATTCTCCAACACGGACTTTCTCCGTCACGCACTTTCTCCGCCGCGGAGTTTCTAAAGCGCGGAGTTTCTCCAGCGCGGAGATTCTCCAACGCGGAGTTTCTCCAACGCGGAGTTTCTCCAACGCGGACTTTCTCCAACTCGGAGTTTCTCCAACGCGGAGTTTCTCTAGCGCAGAGTTTCTCCAACGCGGAGTTTCTCCAACGCGGAGTGTCTCCAACGCGGAGTTTCTCCAGCGCGGAGTTTATTAAACACAGAGTATCTCCAAATTGGAGTTTCTCCGGCGCGGAGTTTCTTCATCGTGGAGTTTCTCAAGCCAGGAGTTTCTCCAGCGCGGAGTTTCTCCATAGCGGAGTTTCTCCTGTGCGGAGTATCTCCAACGCGGAGTTTCTCCAACGCGGAGTTTCTCCAACGCGGAGTTTCTCCAACGGGATTTCTCTAGCGCGGAGTTTCTCCGGCGCGGAGTTTCTACAGCGCGGAGTATCTCCTGCGCGAACTTTCTCCAAAACGGAGTTTCTCCAGCACGGAGTTTCTCCAGCGCGGAGTTTCTCGAACACGCAGTTTCTCTAACGCGGACTTTCTCAAACGCGGAGTTTCTCAAACGCGGACTTTCTCCAACGCGGAATTTCTCCAAAGCGGAGTTTCTCCAACGCGGAGTTTCTCCAGCGCGGAGTTTCTCCAATGCGGAGTTTCTCCAACGCGTAGTTTCTCCAACTCGGAGTTTCTGCAGCGCGGAGTTTCTCCAAAACAGAGTTTCTCCAACATGTAGATTCTCCAACACGGACTTTCTCCGTCACGCACTTTCTCCGCCGCGGAGTTTCTAAAGCGCGGAGTTTCTCCAGCGCGGAGATTCTCCAACGCGGAGTTTCTCCAACGCGGAGTTTCTCCAACGCGGACTTTCTCCAACTCGGAGTTTCTCCAACGCGGAGTTTCTCTAGCGCAGAGTTTCTCCAACGCGGAGTTTCTCCAACGCGTAGTGTCTCCAACGCGGAGTTTCTCCAGCGCGCAGTTTATTCAACACAGAGTTTCTCCAAAGCGGAGTTTCTCCGGCGCGGAGTGTCTTCATCGTGGAGTTTCTCAAGCCAGGAGTTTCTCCAGCGCGGAGTTTCTCCATAGCGGAGTTTCTCCTGTGCGGAGTATCTCAAACGCGGAGTTTCTCCTGTGCGGAGGTTCTCCAGCACGGAGTATCACCAACACGGAATTTCTCCAGCGTGGAGAATCTGCAGCGCGGAGTTTGCTACAGCGCGGAGTATCTCCAGCGCGGACTTTCTCCAACACGGAGTTTCTCCAGCACGAAGTTTCTACAGCGCGGAGTTTCTCGAACGCGCAGTTTCTCCAACGCGTACTTTCTCAAACGCGGAGTTTCTCAAACGCGGACTATCTCCAACGCGGAGTTTCTCCAACGCGGAGTTTCTCCAACGCAGAGTTTCTCCAACGCGGACTTTTTCCAACTCGGAGTTTCTCCAACGCGGAGTTTCTCTAGCGCAGAGTTTCTCCAACGCGGAGTTTCTCCAACGCGGAGTGTCTCCAACGCGGAGTTTCTCCAGCGCGGAGTTTATTCAACACAGAGTTTCTCCAAAGCGGAGTTTCTCCGGCGCGGAGTGTCTTCATCGTGGAGTTTCTCAAGCCAGGAGTTTCTCCAGCGCGGAGTTTCTCCATAGCGGAGTTTCTCCTGTGCGGAGTATCTCAAACGCGGAGTTTCTCCTGTGCGGAGGTTCTCCAGCACGGAGTATCACCAACACGGAATTTCTCCAGCGTGGAGAATCTGCAGCGCGGAGTTTGCTACAGCGCGGAGTATCTCCAGCGCGGACTTTCTCCAACACGGAGTTTCTCCAGCACGAAGTTTCTCCAGCGCGGAGTTTCTCGAACGCGCAGTTTCTCCAACGCGTACTTTCTCAAACGCGGAGTTTCTCAAACCCGGACTATCTCCAACGCGGAGTTTCTCCAACGCGGACTTTCTCCAAAGCGGAGTTTCTCCAACGCGGAGTTTCTCTAGCGCGGAGTTTCTCCAGCGCGTAGTTTCTCCGACGCGGAGCTTCTCCAGCGCGCGGAGTTTCTCCAAAACAGTTTCTGCAACACGGAGTTTCTCCAACACAGACTTTCTCCAGCACGGACTTTCTCCGCTTCTTAGTTTCTAAAGCGCGGAGTTTCTCCAACGCGGACTTTCTCCAACGCGGAGTTTCTCCAACGCGGAGTTTCTCCGATACGGAGTTTCTCCAACGCGGAGTTTCTCCAGCGCGGAGTTTCTTGAACACAGAGTTTCTCCAACACGGAGTTTCTCCAGCGCGGAGTTTCTTCATCGTGGAGTTTCTCCAGCGTGGAGTATCTGCAGCGTGGAGTTTCTCCAAGACGGAGTTTCTCCAACACGGAGTTTCTCCAACACGGAGTTTCTCCAGCGCGGAGTTTCTTGAAAGCGAAGTTTCTCCAACGCGGAGTTTCTCGAACGCGGAATTTTTCCAGCGCGGAGTTTATCCAGCCCGGAGTTTCTCCAGCGCGGAGTTTCTCCAACGCGAAGTTTCTTTAACACGGACTTTCTGCAGCACGGACTTTCTCCGCCGCGGAGTTACTCCAGCGCGGAGTTTCTCCAACGCGGAGTTTCTCCAACGCGGAGTTTCTCCAACGCGGAGTTTCTCTAGGGCGGAGTTTCTCCAGCGCGGAGTTTCTCCAACGCAGAGTTTCTCCAACGCGGACTTTGTCCAACGTGGACTTTCTCCAGCGCGGACTTTCTCCAGCGCCGAGTTTCTCCAGCGCGGAGTTTCTCCAGGGCGGAGTGTCTCCAGCGCGGAATTTCTCCAACACGGAGTTTCTCCAACACGGACTTTCTCCAGCGCGAAGTTTCTTCAACGCGGAGTTTCTCCAAAGCGGAGTGTCTCCAACGCGGAGTTTCTCAAACGCGGAGATTCTCCAGCGCGGAGTTTCTCCAGCGTGGAGATTCTCCTGAGCGGACTTTCTCCAGCGCCGACTTTCTCCAACACGGAGTTTCTCCAGCGCGGAGTATCTCCAGCGCGGAGTTTCTCCAACACGGAGTTTCTCCAGCATGGAGTTTCTCCAAAGCGGAGTTTCTCCAACACGGAGTTTCTCCAACACGCAGTTTCTTCAGCGCAGTTTTTCCAGCGCGGAGTTTCTCCAGCGCGGAGTATCTCCAACGCGGAGTTTCTCCAACGCGGAGTTTCTCCAACGCGGAGTTTATCCAACGTGGAGTTTCTCTAGCGCGGAGTTTCTCCGGCGCGGAGTTTCTACAGCGCGGAGTATCTCCTGCGCGAACTTTCTCCAAAACGGAGTTTCTCCAGCACGGAGTTTCTCCAGCGCGGAGTTTCTCGAACACGCAGTTTCTCTAACGCGCACTTTCTCAAACGCGGAGTTTCTCAAACGCGGACTTTCTCCAACGCGGAATTTCTCCAAAGCGGAGTTTCTCCAACGCGGAGTTTCTCCAGCGCGGAGTTTCTCCAATGCGGAGTTTCTCCAACGCGTAGTTTCTCCAACTCGGAGTTTCTGCAGCGCGGAGTTTCTCCAAAACAGAGTTTCTCCAACGCGTAGATTCTCCAACACGGACTTTCTCCGTCACGCACTTTCTCCGCCGCGGAGTTTCTAAAGCGCGGAGTTTCTCCAGCGCGGAGATTCTCCAACGCGGAGTTTCTCCAACGCGGAGTTTCTCCAACGCGGACTTTCTCCAACTCGGAGTTTCTCCAACGCGGAGTTTCTCTAGCGCAGAGTTTCTCCAACGCGGAGTTTCTCCAACGCGGAGTGTCTCCAACGCGGAGTTTCTCCAGCGCGGAGTTTATTCAACACAGAGTTTCTCCAAAGCGGAGTTTCTCCGGCGCGGAGTGTCTTCATCGTGGAGTTTCTCAAGCCAGGAGTTTCTCCAGCGCGGAGTTTCTCCATAGCGGAGTTTCTCCTGTGCGGAGTATCTCAAACGCGGAGTTTCTCCTGTGCGCGAGGTTCTCCAGCACGGAGTATCACCAACACGGAATTTCTCCAGCGTGGCGAATCTGCAGCGCGGAGTTTGCTACAGCGCGGAGTATCTCCAGCGCGGACTTTCTCCAACACGGAGTTTCTCCAGCACGAAGTTTCTACAGCGCGGAGTTTCTCGAACGCGCAGTTTCTCCAACGCGTACTTTCTCAAACGCGGAGTTTCTCAAACGCGGACTATCTCCAACGCGGAGTTTCTCCAACGCGGACTTTCTCCAAAGCGGTGTTTCTCCAACGCGGAGTTTCTCTAGCGCGGAGTTTCTCCAGCGCGTAGTTTCTCCGACGCGGAGCTTCTCCAGCGCGCGGAGTTTCTCCAAAACAGTTTCTGCAACACGGAGTTTCTCCAACACAGACTTTCTCCAGCACGGACTTTCTCCGCTTTTTAGTTTCTAAAGCGCGGAGTTTCTCCAACGCGGACTTTCTCCAACGCGGAGTTTCTCCAACGCGGAGTTTCTCCGATACGGAGTTTCTCCAACGCGGAGTTTCTGAAGCGCGGAGTTTCTTGAACACAGAGTTTCTCCAACACGGAGTTTCTCCAGCGCGGAGTTTCTTCATCGTGGAGTTTCTCCAACGCGGAGTTTCTCCAGCGCGGAGTTTCTCCAGCCCGGAGTTTCTCCAGCACAGAGTTTCTCCAGCGCGGAGTTTCTAAAGCGCGGAGTTTCTCCAGTGCCGAGTTTCTAAAGCGCGGAGTTTCTCCAGTGCCGAGTTTCTCCACCACTGAGTTTCTCCAGCACGGAGGTTTACAACACGGAGTTTCTCCAACGTGGAGTTTCTCCAGTGCGGAGTTTCTCCAGCGCGGACTATCTCCAGCGTAGAGTTTCTCCAGCGTGGAGTATCTGCAGCGCGGAGTTTCTCCAAGATGGAGTTTCTCCAACACGGAGTTTCTCCAGCGCGGAGTTACTCCAGCGCGGAGTTTCTCCAACGCGGAGTTTCTCTAACGCGGACTTTCTCCAACGCGGAGTTTCTCCAACGCGGAGTTTCTCCAACGCGTAGTTTCTCCAATGCGGAGTTTCTCCAACGCGGAGTTTCAGCAGCGCGGAGTTTCTTCAACACAGAGTTTCTCCAACACGAAATTTCTCCAGCGCGGAGTTTCTTCATTGTGGAGTTTCTCCAGCCAGGAGTTTCTCCAGCGCGGAGTTTCTCCAGCGCGGAGTTTCTCCATAGCGGAGTTTCTCCTGTGCGGAGTATCTCAAACGCGGAGTTTCTCCTGTGCGGAGGTTCTCCAGCACAGAGTATCACCAACACGGAATTTCTCCAGCGTGGAGAATCTGCAGCGCGGAGTTTGCTACAGCGCGGAGTATCTCCAGCGCGGACTTTCTCCAACACGGAGTTTCTCCAGCACGAAGTTTCTCCAGCGCGGAGTTTCTCGAACGCGCAGTTTCTCCAACGCGTACTTTCTCAAACGCGGAGTTTCTCAAACGCGGACTATCTCCAACGCGGAGTTTCTCCAACGCGGACTTTCTCCAAAGCGGAGTTTCTCCAACGCGGAGTTTCTCTAGCGCGGAGTTGCTCCAGCGCGTAGTTTCTCCGACGCGGAGCTTCTCCAGCGCGCGGAGTTTCTCCAAAACAGTTTCTGCAACACGGAGTTTCTCCAACACAGACTTTCTTCAGCACGGACTTTCTCCGATTCTTAGTTTCTAAAGCGCGGAGTTTCTCCAACGCGGACTTTCTCCAACGCGGAGTTTCTCCAACGCGGAGTTTCTCCGATGCGGAGTTTCTCCAACGCGGAGTTTCTCCAGCGCGGAGTTTCTTGAACACAGAGTTTCTCCAACACGGAGTTTCTCCAGCGCGGAGTTTCTTCATCGTGGAGTTTCTCCAGCGTGGAGTATCTGCAGCGTGGAGTTTCTCCAAGACGGAATTTCTCCAACACGGAGTTTCTCCAACACGGAGTTTCTCCAGCGCGGAGTATCTCCAGCGCGGAGTTTCTTCAACACGAAGTTTCTCGAACACGGAGTTTCTCCAGCGCGGAATTTCTCCAGCGTGGAGTATCTGCAGCGCGTAGTTTCTCCAATGTGGAGTTTCTCCAACACAGAGTTTCTCCAGCCCGGAGTTTCTTCAAAGCGAAGTTTCTCCAACGCGGAGTTTCTCCAACGCGGAGATTCTCCAACGCGGAGTTTCTCCAGCGCGGAGTTTCTAAAGCGCGGAGTTTCTCCAGTGCCGAGTTTCTCCCGCACTGAGTTTCTCCAGCACGGAGTTTCTCCAACACGGAGTTTCTCCAGCGCGGAGTTTCTCCAGCATGGAGTATCTGCAGCACGGAGTTTCTTCAAGACGGAGTTTCTCCAATACGGAGTTTCTCCAACACGGAGTTTCTCCAGCGCGGAGTTTCTTGAAAGCGAAGTTTCTCCAACGCGGAGTTTCTCGAACGCGGAATTTTTCCAGCGCGGAGTTTATCCAGCCCGGAGTTTCTCCAGCGCGGAGTTTCTCCAACGCGAAGTTTCTTTAACACGGACTTTCTCCAGCACGGACTTTCTCCAGCGCGGAGTTTCTCCAAAGCGGAGTGTCTCCAACGCGGAGTTTCTCAAACGCGGAGATTCTCCAGCGCGGAGTTTCTCCAGCGTGGAGATTCTCCTGAGCGGACTTTCTCCAGCGCCGACTTTCTTCAACACGGAGTTTCTCCAGCGCGGAGTATCTCCAGCGCGGAGTTTCTCCAACACGGAGTTTCTCCAGCATGGAGTTTCTCCAAAACGTAGTTTCTCCAACACGGAGTTTCTCCAACACGCAGTTTCTCCAGCGTAGTTTTTCCAGCGCGGAGTTTCTCCAGCGCGGAGTATCTGCAGCGCGGAGTTTCTCCAAGACGGAGTATCTCCAGCACGGAGTTTCTCCAGCGCGGAGTTTCTAAAGCGCGGAGTTACTCCAGTGCCGAGTTTCCCCAGCACTGAGTTTCTCCAGCACGGAGCTTCTCCAACACAGAGTTTCTCCAACGTGGAGTTTCTCCAGCGCGGAGTATCTCCTTCGCGGAGTTTCTCCAGCGTGGAGTATCTGCAGCACGGAGTTTCTCCAAGACAGAATTTCTCCAAAAAGGAGTTTCTCCAACGCGGAGTTTCTCAAACGCGTAGTTTCTCCAAAGCGGAGTTTCTCCAACGCGGAGTTTCTCCAACGCGGAGTTTCTCCAGTGCGGAGTTTCTTCAAAGCGAAGTTTCTCCAACGCGGAGTTTCTCCAACGCGGAGATTCTCCAACGCGGAGTTTCTCCAGCGCGGAGTTTCTAAAGCGCGGAGTTTCTCCAGTGCCGAGTTTCTCCCGCACTGAGTTTCTCCAGCACGGAGTTTCTCCAACACGGAGTTTCTCCAGCATGGAGTATCTGCAGCACGGAGTTTCTTCAAGACGGAGTTTCTCCAATACGGAGTTTCTCCAACACGGAGTTTCTCCAGCGCGGAGTTTCTTGAAAGCGAAGTTTCTCCAACGCGGAGTTTCTCGAACGCGGAATTTTTCCAGCGCGGAGTTTATCCAGCCCGGAGTTTCTCCAGCGCGGAGTTTCTCCAACGCGAAGTTTCTTTAACACGGACTTTCTCCAGCACGGACTTTCTCCGCCGCGGAGTTACTCCAGCGCGGAGTTTCTCCAACGCGGAGTTTCTCCAGCGTGGAGTTTCTCCAGCGCGGAGTTCCTTCAACACAGAGTTTCTCCAACACGAAGTTTCTCCAGCGCGGAGTTTCTTCAAATCGAAGTTTCTCCAACGCGGAGTTTCTCCAAAGCGGAGTTTCTCCAGCGCGGAGTTTATCCAGCCCGGAGTTTCTCCAGCGCGGAGTTTCTCCAACACAGAGTTTCTCCAACGCGGACTTTCTCCAGCACGGACTTTCTCCAGCGCGGAGTTTCTCTAGTGCGGAGTTTCTCCAATGCGTAGTTTCTCCAATGCGGAGTTTCTCCAAAACGGAGTTTCTCCAGGCCGGAGTTTCTTCAAAGCAAAGTTTCTCCAACGAGGAGTTTCTCTAACGCGGAGATTCTCCAACGCGGAGTTTCTCCAGCGCGGAGTTTCTCCAGCCCGGAGTTTCTCCAGCACGGAGTTTCTCCAGCGCGGAGTTTCTAAAGCGCGGAGTTTCTCCAGTGCCGAGTTTCTCCACCACTGAGTTTCTCCAGCACGGAGGTTTACAACACGGAGTTTCTCCAACGTGGAGTTTCTCCAGCGCGGAGTTTCTCCAGCGCGGTCTATCTCCAGCGTGGAGTTTCTCCAGCGTGGAGTATCTGCAGCGCGGAGTTTCTCCAAGACGGAGTTTCTCCAGCGCGGAGTTTCTTCAAATCAAAGTTTCTCCAACGCGGAGTTTCTCCAACGCGGAGTTTCTCCAGCGCGGAGTTTATTCAGCCCGGAGTTTCTCCAGCGCGGAGTTTCTCCAACGCGGACTTTCTCCAGCACGGACTTTCTCCAGCGCGGAGTTTCTCTAGTGCGGAGTTTCTCCAATGCGTAGTTTCTCCAATGCGGAGTTTCTCCAACACGGAGTTTCTCCAGCCCGGAGTTTCTTCAAAGCAAAGTTTCTCCAACGAGGAGTTTCTCCAGCGTGGAGTATCTGCAGCGTGGAGTTTCTCCAAGACGGAATTTCTCCAACACGGAGTTTCTTCAACACGAAGTTTCTCGAACACGGAGTTTCTCCAGCGCGGAATTTCTCCAGCGTGGAGTATCTGCAGCGCGTAGTTTCTCCAATGTGGAGTTTCTCCAACACGGAGTTTCTCCAGCCCGGAGTTTCTTCAAAGCGAAGTTTCTCCAACGCGGAGTTTCTCCAACGCAGAGCTTCTCCAACGCGGAGTTTCTCCAGCGCGGAGTTTCTAAAGCGCGGAGTTTCTCCAGTGCCGAGTTTCTCCCGCACTGAGTTTCTCCAGCACGGAGTTTCTCCAACACGGAGTTTCTCCAGCGCGGAGTTTCTCCAGCATGGAGTATCTGCAGCACGGAGTTTCTTCAAGACGGAGTTTCTCCAATACGGAGTTTCTCCAACACGGAGTTTCTCCAGCGCGGAGTTTCTTGAAAGCGAAGTTTCTCCAACGCGGAGTTTCTCGAACGCGGAATTTTTCCAGCGCGGAGTTTATCCAGCCCGGAGTTTCTCCAGAGCGGAGTTTCTCCAACGCAAAGTTTCTTTAACACGGACTTTCTCCAGCACGGACTTTCTCCAGCGCGGAGTTTCTCCAAAGCGGAGTGTCTCCAACGCGGAGTTTCTCAAACGCGGAGATTCTCCAGCGCGGAGTTTCTCCAGCGTGGAGATTCTCCTGAGCGGACTTTCTCCAGCGCCGACTTTCTTCAACACGGAGTTTCTCCAGCGCGGAGTATCTCCAGCGCGGAGTTTCTCCAACACGGAGTTTCTCCAGCATGGAGTTTCTCCAAAACGGAGTTTCTCCAACACGGAGTTTCTCCAACACGCAGTTTCTCCAGCGTAGTTTTTCCAGCGCGGAGTTTCTCCAGCGCGGAGTATCTGCAGCGCGGAGTTTCTCCAAGACGGAGTATCTCCAGCACGGAGTTTCTCCAGCGCGGAGTTTCTAAAGCGCGGAGTTACTCCAGTGCCGAGTTTCCCCAGCACTGAGTTTCTCCAGCACGGAGCTTCTCCAACACAGAGTTTCTCCAACGTGGAGTTTCTCCAGCGCGGAGTATCTCCTTCTCGGAGTTTCTCCAGCGTGGAGTATCTGCAGCACGGAGTTTCTCCAAGACAGAATTTCTCCAAAAAGGAGTTT
Source organism: Amblyomma americanum (assembly GCA_030143305.2). NCBI lineage: Eukaryota > Metazoa > Arthropoda > Arachnida > Ixodida > Ixodidae > Amblyomma > Amblyomma americanum. Next base: position 113,251 of record JARKHS020027215.1, on the reverse strand, counting down.
CTCCAACGCGGAGTTTCTCAAACGCGTAGTTTCTCCAAAGCGGAGTTTCTCCAACGCGGAGTTTCTCCAACGCGGAGTTTCTCCAGTGCGGAGTTTCTGCAGCGCGGAGTTTTTTCAATACAGAGTTTCTCCAACACGGAGTTTCTCCAGCGCGGAGTTTCTTCATCGTGGAGTTTCTCCAGCGAGGAGTTTCTCCAGCGCGGAGTTTCTCCAGCGCGGAGTATCTCCAGCGCGGAGTTTCTCCAGCGCGGAGTTTCTCTAGCGCGGATTTTCTCCAGCGCGGAGTTTCTCCAGCGCGGAGTTTCTCCAACGCGGAGATTCTCCAACACGGAGTTTCTCCAGCGCGGAGTTTCTAAAGCACGGAGTTTCTCCAGTGCCGAGTTTCTCCCGCACTGAGTTTCTCCAGCACGGAGTTTCTCCAACACGGAGTTTCTCCAGCGCGGAGTTTCTCCAGCATGGAGTATCTGCAGCACGGAGTTTCTTCAAGACGGAGTTTCTCCAATACGGAGTTTCTCCAACACGGAGTTTCTCCAGCCCGGAGTTTCTTCAAAGCGAAGTTTCTCCAACGCGGAGTTTCTCCAACGCGGAGATTCTCCAACGCGGAGTTTCTCCAGCGCGGAGTTTCTAAAGCGCGGAGTTTCTCCAGTGCCGAGTTTCTCCCGCACTGAGTTTCTCCAGCACGGAGTTTCTCCAACACGGAGTTTCTCCAGCATGGAGTATCTGCAGCACGGAGTTTCTTCAAGACGGAGTTTCTCCAATACGGAGTTTCTCCAACACGGAGTTTCTCCAGCGCGGAGTTTCTTGAAAGCGAAGTTTCTCCAACGCGGAGTTTCTCGAACGCGGAATTTTTCCAGCGCGGAGTTTATCCAGCCCGGAGTTTCTCCAGCGCGGAGTTTCTCCAACGCGAAGTTTCTTTAACACGGACTTTCTCCAGCACGGACTTTCTCCGCCGCGGAGTTACTCCAGCGCGGAGTTTCTCCAACGCGGAGTTTCTCCAACGCGGAGTTTCTCCAACGCGGAGTTTCTCTAGGGCGGAGTTTCTCCAACGCGGAGTTTCTCCAGCGCGGAGTTTCTCCAACGCGTAGTTCTCTAGTGCGGAGTTTCTCCAATGCGTAGTTTCTCCAATGCGGAGTTTCTCCAACACGGAGTTTCTCCAGCCCGGAGTTTCTTCAAAGCAAAGTTTCTCCAACGAGGAGTTTCTCTAACGCGGAGATTCTCCAACGCGGAGTTTCTCCAGCGCGGAGTTTCTCCAGCCCGGAGTTTCTCCAGCGCGGAGTTACTCCAGCGCGGAGTTTCTCCAACGCGGAGTTTCTCTAACGCGGACTTTCTCCAACGCGGAGTTTCTCCAACGCGGAGTTTCTCCAACGCGTAGTTTCTCCAATGCGGAGTTTCTCCTACGCGGAGTTTCTGCAGCGCGGAGTTTCTTCAACACAGAGTTTCTACAACACGGAATTTCTCCAGCGCGGAGTTTCTTCATTGTGGAGTTTCTCCAGCGAGGAGTTTCTCCAGCGCGGAGTTTCTCCAGCGCGGAGTATCTCCAGTGCGGAGTTTCTTCAACGTGGAGTTTCTCCAGCGCGGAGTTTCTCTAGCGCGGAGTTTCTCCAGCGCGGAGTTTCTCCAGCGCGGAGTTTCTCCAACGCAGAGTTTCTCCAACGCGGACTTTGTCCAACGTGGACTTTCTCCAGCGCGGAGTTTCTCCAAAGCGGAGTGTCTCCAACGCGGAGTTTCTCAAACGCGGAGATTCTCCAGCGCGGAGTTTCTCCAGCGTGGAGATTCTCCTGAGCGGACTTTCTCCAGCGCCGACTTTCTTCAACACGGAGTTTCTCCAGCGCGGAGTATCTCCAGCGCGGAGTTTTTCCAACACGGAGTTTCTCCAGCATGGAGTTTCTCCAAAACGGAGTTTCTCCAACACGGAGTTCTCCAACACGCAGTTTCTCCAGCGTAGTTTTTCCAGCGCGGAGTTTCTCCAGCGCGGAGTATCTGCAGCGCGGAGTTTCTCCAAGACGGAGTATCTCCAGCACGGAGTTTCTCCAGCGCGGAGTTTCTAAAGCGCGGAGTTACTCCAGTGCCGAGTTTCCCCAGCACTGAGTTTCTCCAGCACGGAGCTTCTCCAACACGGAGTTTCTCCAACGTGGAGTTTCTCCAGCGCGGAGTATCTCCTTCGCGGAGTTTCTCCAGCGTGGAGTATCTGCAGCACGGAGTTTCTCCAAGACAGAATTTCTCCAAAAAGGAGTTTCTCCAACGCGGAGTTTCTCAAACGCGTAGTTTCTCCAAAGCGGAGTTTCTCCAACGCGGAGTTTCTCCAACGCGGAGTTTCTCCAGCGCGGAGTTTCTTCATCGTGGGGTTTCTCCAGCGAGGAGTTTCTCCAGCGCGGAGTTTCTCCAGCGCGGAGTATCTCCAGCGCGGAGTTTCTCCAGCGCGGAGTTTCTCTAGCGCGGATTTTCTCCAGCGCGGAGTTTCTCCAGCGCGGAGTTTCTCCAACGCGGAGTTTCTCCAACGCGGACTTTGTCCAACGCGGACTTTTTCCAGCGCGGACTTTCTCCAGCGTGGAGTATCTGCAGCACGGAGTTTCTCCAAGACGGCGTTTCTCCAGCACGGAGTTTCTAAAGCGCGGAGTTGCTCCAGTGCCGAGTTTCTCCACCACTGAGTTTCTGCAGCACGGAGGTTCTCCAACACGGATTTTCTCCAACTTGGAGTTTCTCCAGCGCGGAGTTTCTCCAGCGCGGACTATCTCCAACGCGGAGTTTCTCCAAGACGGAGTTTCTCCAAGACGGAGTTTCTCCAACACGGAGTTTCTCCAGCGCGGAGTTACTCCAGCGCGGAGTTTCTCCAACGCGGAGTTTCTCTAACGTGGACTTTCTCCAACGCGGAGTTTCTCCAACGCAGAATTTCTCCAGCGCGGAGTTTCATCATCGTGGAGTTTCTCCAGCGAGGAGTTTCTCCAGCGCGGAGTTTCTCCAGCGCGGAGTATCTCCAGCGCGGAGTTTCTTCAACGCGAAGTTTCTCCAGCACGGAGTTTCTCTAGCGCGGAGTTTCTCCAGCGCGGAGTTTCTCCAGCGCGGAGTTTCTCCAACGCGGAGTTTCTCCAACGCGGACTTTGTCCAACGCGGACTTTCTCCAGCGTGGACTTTCTCCAGCGCGGAGTTTCTCCAGCGTGGAGATTCTCCTGAGCGGACTTTCTCCAGCGCCGACTTTCTTCAACACGGAGTTTCTCCAGCGCGGAGTATCTCCAGCGCGGAGTTTCTCCAACACGGAGTTTCTCCAGCATGGAGTTTCTCCAAAACGGAGTTTCTCCAACACGGAGTTTCTCCAACACGCAGTTTCTCCAGCGTAGTTTTTCCAGCGCGGAGTTTCTCCAGCGCGGAGTATCTGCAGCGCGGAGTTTCTCCAAGACGGAGTATCTCCAGCACGGAGTTTCTCCAGCGCGGAGTTTCTAAAGCGCGGAGTTACTCCAGTGCCGAGTTTCCCCAGCACTGAGTTTCTCCAGCACGGAGCTTCTCCAACACTGAGTTTCTCCAACGTGGAGTTTCTCCAGCGCGGAGTATCTCCTTCGCGGAGTTTCTCCAGCGTGGAGTATCTGCAGCACGGAGTTTCTCCAAGACAGAATTTCTCCAAAAAGGAGTTTCTCCAACGCGGAGTTTCTCAAACGCGTAGTTTCTCCAAAGCGGAGTTTCTCAAACGCGGAGTTTCTCCAGTGCGGAGTTTCTGCAGCGCGGAGTTTTTTCAACACAGAGTTTCTCCAACACGGAGTTTCTCCAGCGCGGAGTTTCTTCATCGTGGAGTTTCTCCAGCGAGGAGTTTCTCCAGCGCGGAGTTTCTCCAGCGCGGAGTATCTCCAGCGCGGAGTTTCTCCAGCGCGGAGTTTCTCTAGCGCGGATTTTCTCCAGCGCGGAGTTTCTCCAGCGCGGAGTTTCTCCAACGCGGAGATTCTCCAACGCGGAGTTTCTCCAGCGCGGAGTTTCTAAAGCGCGGAGTTTCTCCAGTGCCGAGTTTCTCCCGCACTGAGTTTCTCCAGCACGGAGTTTCTCCAACACGGAGTTTCTCCAGCGCGGAGTTTCTCCAGCATGGAGTATCTGCAGCACGGAGTTTCTTCAAGACGGAGTTTCTCCAATACGGAGTTTCTCCAACACGGAGTTTCTCCAGCCCGGAGTTTCTTCAAAGCGAAGTTTCTCCAACGCGGAGTTTCTCCAACGCGGAGATTCTCCAACGCGGAGTTTCTCCAGCGCGGAGTTTCTAAAGCGCGGAGTTTCTCCAGTGCCGAGTTTCTCCCGCACTGAGTTTCTCCAGGACGGAGTTTCTCCAACACGGAGTTTCTCCAGCATGGAGTATCTGCAGCACGGAGTTTCTTCAAGACGGAGTTTCTCCAATACGGAGTTTCTCCAACACGGAGTTTCTCCAGCGCGGAGTTTCTTGAAAGCGAAGTTTATCCAACGCGGAGTTTCTCGAACGCGGAATTTTTCCAGCGCGGAGTTTATCCAGCCCGGAGTTTCTCCAGCGCGGAGTTTCTCCAACGCGAAGTTTCTTTAACACGGACTTTCTCCAGCACGGACTTTCTCCGCCGCGGAGTTACTCCAGCGCGGAGTTTCTCCAACGCGGAGTTTATCCAACGCGGAGTTTCTCCAACGCGGAGTTTCTCTAAGGCGGAGTTTCTCCAACGCGGAGTTTCTCCAACACGGAGTTTCTCCAGCGCGGAGCTTCTCCAACGCGGAGTTTCTCCAATGCGGAGTTTCTCCAACGCGGAGTTTCTCCAGCGCGGAGTTTCTCCAGCGCGGAGTTCCTTCAACACAGAGTTTCTCCAACACGAAGTTTCTCCAGCGCGGAGTTTCTTCAAATCGAAGTTTCTCCAACGCGGAGTTTTTCCAACGCGGAGTTTCTCCAGCGCGGAGTTTATCCAGCCCGGAGTTTCTCCAGCGCGGAGTTTCTCCAACACAGAGTTTCTCCAACGCGGACTTTCTCCAGCACGGACTTTCTCCAGCGCGGAGTTTCTCTAGTGCGGAGTTTCTCCAATGCGTAGTTTCTCCAATGCGGAGTTTCTCCAAAACGGAGTTTCTCCAGGCCGGAGTTTCTTCAAAGCAAAGTTTCTCCAACGAGGAGTTTCTTTAACGCGGAGATTCTCCAACGCGGAGTTTCTCCAGCGCGGAGTTTCTCCAGCCCGGAGTTTCTCCAGCACGGAGTTTCTCCAGCGCGGAGTTTCTTCAGCGCGGTCTATCTCCAGCGTGGAGTTTCTCCAGCGTGGAGTATCTGCAGCGCGGAGTTTCTCCAAGACGGAGTTTCTCCAGCGCGGAGTTTCTTCAAATCAAAGTTTCTCCAACGCGGAGTTTCTCCAACGCGGAGTTTCTCCAGCGCGGAGTTTATTCAGCCCGGAGTTTCTCCAGCGCGGAGTTTCTCCAACACGGAGTTTCTCCAACGCGGACTTTCTCCAGCACGGACTTTCTCCAGCGCGGAGTTTCTCTAGTGCGGAGTTTCTCCAATGCGGAGTTTCTCCAACGCGGAGTTTCTCCAACGCGGAGTTTCTCCAGCCCGGAGTTTCTTCAGAGCGGAGTTTCTCCAACGAGGAGTTTCTCTAACGCGGAGATTCTCCAACGCGGAGTTTCTCCAGCGCGGAGTTTCTCCAGCCCGGAGTTTCTCCAGCGCGGAGTTACTCCAGCGCGAAGTTTCTCCAACGCGGAGTTTCTCTAACGCGGACTTTCTCCAACGCGGAGTTTCTCCAACGCGGAGTTTCTCCAACGCGTAGTTTCTCCAATGCGGAGTTTCTCCAACGCGGAGTTTCTGCAGCGCGGAGTTTCTTCAACGCAGAGTTTCTCCAACACGGAATTTCTCCAGCGCGGAGTTTCTTCATTGCGGAGTTTCTCCAGCGAGGAGTTTCTCCAGCGCGGAGTTTCTCCAGCTCGGAGTATCTCCAGCGCGGAGTTTCTCCAACGTGGAGTTTCTCCAGCGCGGAGTTTCTCTAGCGCGGAGTTTCTCCAGCGCGGAGTTTCTCCAGCGCGGAGTTTCTCCAACGCAGAGTTTCTCCAACGCGGACTTTGTCCAACGTGGACTTTCTCCAGCGCGGAGTTTCTCCAAAGCGGAGTGTCTCCAACGCGGAGTTTCTCAAACGCGGAGATTCTCCAGCGCGGAGTTTCTCCAGCGTGGAGTTTCTCCTGAGCGGACTTTCTCCAGCGCGGACTTTCTCCAACGCGGAGTTTCTCCAGCGCGGAGTATCTCCAGCGCGGAGTTTTTCCAACACGGAGTTTCTCCAACACGGAGTTCTCCAACAGCAGTTTCTCCAGCGTAGTTTCTTCCAGCGCGGAGTTTCTCCAGCGCGGAGTATCTCCAGCGCGGAGTTTCTCCAAGACGGAGTTTCTCCAGCACGGAGTTTCTCCAGCGCGGAGTTTCTCAAAGCGCGGAGTTACTCCAGTGCCGAGTTTCCCCAGCACTGAGTTTCTCCAGCACGGAGCTTCTCCAACACGGAGTTTCTCCAACGTGGAGTTTCTCCAGCGCGGAGTATCTCCTTCGCGGAGTTTCTCCAGCGTGGAGTATCTGCAGCACGGAGTTTCTCCAAGACAGAATTTCTCCAAAAAGGAGTTTCTCCAACGCGGAGTTTCTCAAACGCGTAGTTTCTCCAAAGCGGAGTTTCTCCAACGCGGAGTTTCTCCAACGCGGAGTTTCTCCAGTGCGGAGTTTCTGCAGCGCGGAGTTTTTTCAACACAGAGTTTCTCCAACACGGAGTTTCTCCAGCGCGGAGTTTCTTCATCGTGGAGTTTCTCCAGCGAGGAGTTTCTCCAGCGCGGAGTTTCTCCAGCGCGGAGTATCTCCAGCGCGGAGTTTCTCCAGCGCGGAGTTTCTCTAGCGCGGATTTTCTCCAGCGCGGAGTTTCTCCAACGCGGAGTTTCTCCAACGCGGACTTTGTCCAACGCGGACTTTTTCCAGCGCGGACTTTCTCCAGCGTGGAGTATCTGCAGCGCGGAGTTTCTCCAAGACGGCGTTTCTCCAGCACGGAGTTTCTCCAGCGCGGAGTTTCTAAAGCGCGGAGTTGCTCCAGTGCCGAGTTTCTCCACCACTGAGTTTCTGCAGCACGGAGGTTCTCCAACACGGATTTTCTCCAACTTGGAGTTTCTCCAGCGCGGAGTTTCTCCAGCGCGGACTATCTCCAACGAGGAGTTTCTCCAAGACGGAGTTTCTCCAAGACGGAGTTTCTCCAACACGGAGTTTCTCCAGCGCGGAGTTACTCCAGCGCGGAGTTTCTCCAACGCGGAGTTTCTCTAACGTGGACTTTCTCCAACGCGGAGTTTCTCCAACGCAGAATTTCTCCAGCGCGGAGTTTCATCATCGTGGAGTTTCTCCAGCGAGGAGTTTCTCCAGCGCGGAGTTTCTCCAGCGCGGAGTATCTCCAGCGCGGAGTTTCTTCAACGCGAAGTTTCTCCAGCACGGAGTTTCTCTAGCGCGGAGTTTCTCCAGCGCGGAGTTTCTCCAGCGCGGAGTTTCTCCAACGCGGAGTTTCTCCAACGCGGACTTTGTCCAACGCGGACTTTCTCCAGCGCGGACTTTCTCCAGCGCGGAGTTTCTCCAGCGCGGAATTTCTCCAACACGGAGTTTCTCCAACACGGACTTTCTCCAGCGCGGAGTTTCTTCAACGCGGAGCTTCTCCAAAGCGGAGTGTCTCCAACGCGGATTTTCTCAAACGCGGAGATTCTCCAGCGTGGAGATTCTCCAGCGCGGACTTTCTCCAGCGCCGACTTTCTCCAACACGGAGTTTCTCCAGCGCGGAGTTTTTCCAGCGCGGAGTTTCTCCAGCGCGGAGTTTCTCCAACACAGAGTTTCTCCAACACGGAGTTTCTCCAATGCGGACTTTCTCCAACGCGGAGTTTCTCCAATGCGGAGTTTCTCCAACACGGACTTTCTCCAGCACGGACTTTCTCCCGCGCGGAGTTTCTCTAGTGCGGAGTTTCTCCAACGCGTAGTTTCTCCAATGCGGAGTTTCTCCAACACGGAGTTTCTCCAGCCCGGAGTTTCTTCAAAGCGAAGTTTCTCCAACATGGAGATTCTCCAACGCGGAGTTTCTCCAGCCCGGAGTTTCTCCAGCACGGAGTTCTCCAGCGCGGAGTTTCTAAAGCGCGGAGTTTCTCCAGTGCCGAGTTTCTCCAGCACTGAGTTTCTCCAGCACGGAGATTCTCCAATGCGGAGTTTCTCCAGCGCGGAGTATCTCCAGCGCGGAGTTTCTTCAACACGCAGTTTCTCCAACACGGAGTTTCTCCAGCGCGGAATTTCTCCAGCGTGGAGTATCTGCAGCACGGAGTTTCTCCAAGACGGCGTTTCTCCAGCACGGAGTTTCTCCAGCGCGGAGTTTCTAAAGCGCGGAGTTGCTCCAGTGCCGAGTTTCTCCACCACTGACTTTCTGCAGCACGGAGGTTCTCCAACACGGATTTTCTCCAACTTGGAGTTTCTCCAGCGCGGAGTTTCTCCAGCGCGGACTATCTCCAACGCGGAGTTTCTCCAAGACGGAGTTTCTCCAACACGGAGTTTCTCCAACACGGAGTTTCTCCAGCGCGGAGTTACTCCAGCGCGGAGTTTCTCCAACGCGGAGTTTCTCTAACGTGGACTTTCTCCAACGCGGAGTTTCTCCAACGCAGAATTTCTCCAGCGCGGAGTTTCTTCATCGTGGAGTTTCTCCAGCGAGGAGTTTCTCCAGCGCGGAGTATCTCCAGCGCGGAGTTTCTTCAACGCGGAGTTTCTCCAGCACGGAGTTTCTCTAGCGCGGAGTTTCTCCAGCGCGGAGTTTCTCCAGCGCGGAGTTTCTTTCAACGCAGAGTTTCTCCAACGCGGACTTTGTCCAACGTGAACTTTCTCCAGCGCGGACTTTTTCCAGCGCGGAGTTTCTCCAGCGCGAAGTTTCTCCAGGGCGGAGTGTCTCCAGCGCGGAATTTCTCCAACACGGAGTTTCTCCAACACGGGCTTTCTCCAGCGCGGAGTTTCTCCAACGCGGAGTTTCTCCAACGCGGACTTTGTCCAACGCGGACTTTTTCCAGCGCGGACTTTTTCCAGCGCGGACTTTCTCCAGCGTGGAGTATCTGCAGCACGGAGTTTCTCCAAGACGGCGTTTCTCCAGCACGGAGTTTCTCCAGCGCGGAGTTTCTAAAGCGCGGAGTTGCTCCAGTGCCGAGTTTCTCCACCACTGAGTTTCTGCAGCACGGAGGTTCTCCAACACGGATTTTCTCCAACTTGGAGTTTCTCCAGCGCGGAGTTTCTCCAGCGCGGACTATCTCCAACGCGGAGTTTCTCCAAGACGGAGTTTCTCCAAGACGGAGTTTCTCCAACACGGAGTTTCTCCAGCGCGGAGTTACTCCAGCGCGGAGTTTCTCCAACGCGGAGTTTCTCTAACGTGGACTTTCTCCAACGCGGAGTTTCTCCAACGCAGAATTTCTCCAGCGCGGAGTTTCATCATCGTGGAGTTTCTCCAGCGAGGAGTTTCTCCAGCGCGGAGTTTCTCCAGCGCGGAGTATCTCCAGCGCGGAGTTTCTTCAACGCGAAGTTTCTCCAGCACGGAGTTTCTCTAGCGCGGAGTTTCTCCAGCGCGGAGTTTCTCCAGCGCGGAGTTTCTCCAACGCGGAGTTTCTCCAACGCGGACTTTGTCCAACGCGGACTTTCTCCAGCGCGGACTTTCTCCAGCGCGGAGTTTCTCCAGCGCGGAATTTCTCCAACACGGAGTTTCTCCAACACGGACTTTCTCCAGCGCGGAGTTTCTTCAACGCGGAGCTTCTCCAAAGCGGAGTGTCTCCAACGCGGATTTTCTCAAACGCGGAGATTCTCCAGCGTGGAGATTCTCCAGCGCGGACTTTCTCCAGCGCCGACTTTCTCCAACACGGAGTTTCTCCAGCGCGGAGTTTCTCCAGCGCGGAGTATCTCCAGCGCGGAGTTTCTCCAACACGGAGTTTCTCCAGCATGGAGTTTCTCCAACACGGAGTTTCTCCAACACGCAGTTTCTCCAGTGCAGAGTTTTTCCAGCGCGGAGTTTCTCCAGCGCGGAGTTTCTCCAACACAGAGTTTCTCCAACACGGAGTTTCTCCAATGCGGACTTTCTCCAACGCGGAGTTTCTCCAATGCGGAGTTTCTCCAACACGGACTTTCTCCAGCACGGACTTTCTCCCGCGCGGAGTTTCTCTAGTGCGGAGTTTCTCCAACGCGTAGTTTCTCCAATGCGGAGTTTCTCCAACACGGAGTTTCTCCAGCCCGGAGTTTCTTCAAAGCGAAGTTTCTCCAACATGGAGATTCTCCAACGCGGAGTTTCTCCAGCCCGGAGTTTCTCCAGCACGGAGTTCTCCAGCGCGGAGTTTCTAAAGCGCGGAGTTTCTCCAGTGCCGAGTTTCTCCAGCACTGAGTTTCTCCAGCACGGAGATTCTCCAATGCGGAGTTTCTCCAGCGCGGAGTATCTCCAGCGCGGAGTTTCTTCAACACGCAGTTTCTCCAACACGGAGTTTCTCCAGCGCGGAATTTCTCCAGCGTGGAGTATCTGCAGCACGGAGTTTCTCCAAGACGGCGTTTCTCCAGCACGGAGTTTCTCCAGCGCGGAGTTTCTAAAGCGCGGAGTTGCTCCAGTGCCGAGTTTCTCCACCACTGACTTTCTGCAGCACGGAGGTTCTCCAACACGGATTTTCTCCAACTTGGAGTTTCTCCAGCGCGGAGTTTCTCCAGCGCGGACTATCTCCAACGCGGAGTTTCTCCAAGACGGAGTTTCTCCAACACGGAGTTTCTCCAGACAGCGGAGTTACTCCAGCGCGGAGTTTCTCCAACGCGGAGTTTGTCTAACGTGGACTTTCTCCAACGCGGAGTTTCTCCAACGCAGAATTTCTCCAGCGCGGAGTTTCTTCATCGTGGAGTTTCTCCAGCGAGGAGTTTCTCCAGCGCGGAGTATCTCCAGCGCGGAGTTTCTTCAACGCGGAGTTTCTCCAGCACGGAGTTTCTCTAGCGCGGAATTTCTCCAGCGCGGAGTTTCTCCAGCGCGGAGTTTCTCCAGCGCGGAGTTTCTTTAACGCAGAGTTTCTCCAACGCGGACTTTGTCCAACGTGAACTTTCTCCAGCGCGGACTTTTTCCAGCGCGGAGTTTCTCCAGCGCGAAGTTTCTCCAGGGCGGAGTGTCTCCAGCGCGGAATTTCTCCAACACGGAGTTTCTCCAACACGGGCTTTCTCCAGCGCGGAGTTTCTTCAACGCGGAGTTTCTCCAAAGCGGAGTGTCTCCAACGCGGAGTTTCTCAAACGCGGAGATTCTCCAGCGCGGAGTTTCTCCAGCGTGGAGATTCTCCTGAGCGGACTTTCTCCAGCGACGGAGTTTCTCCAACACGGAGTTTCTCCAGCATGGAGTTTCTCCAAAACGGAGTTTCTCCAACACGGAGTTTCTGCAACACGCATTTTCTCCAGCGCAGTTTTTCCAGCGCGGAGTTTCTCCAGCGCGGAGTTTCTTCAACGCGGAGTTTCTCCAGCACGGAGTTTCTCTAGCGCGGAGTTTCTCCAGCGCGGAGTTTCTCCAGCGCGGAGTTTAACGCAGAGTTTCTCCAACGCGGACTTTGTCCAACGTGGACTTTCTCCAGCGCGGACTTTCTCCAGCGCGGAGTTTCTCCAGCGCGAAGTTTCTCCAGGGCGGAGTGTCTCCAGCGCGGAATTTCTCCGACACGGAGTTTCTCCAACACGGGCTTTCTCCAGCGCGGAGTTTCTTCAACGCGGAGTTTCTCCAAAGCGGAGTATCTCCAGCGCGGAGTTTCTCCAACACGGAGTTTCTCCAGCATGGAGTTTCTCCAACACGGAGTTTCTCCAACACGCAGTTTCTCCAGTGCAGAGTTTTTCCAGCGCGGAGTTTCTCCAGCGCGGAGTTTCTCCAACACAGAGTTTCTCCAACACGGAGTTTCTCCAATGCGGACTTTCTCCAACGCGGAGTTTCTCCAATGCGGAGTTTCTCCAACACGGACTTTCTCCAGCACGGACTTTCTCCCGCGCGGAGTTTCTCTAGTGCGGAGTTTCTCCAACGCGTAGTTTCTCCAATGCGGAGTTTCTCCAACACGGAGTTTCTCCAGCCCGGAGTTTCTTCAAAGCGAAGTTTCTCCAACATGGAGATTCTCCAACGCGGAGTTTCTCCAGCCCGGAGTTTCTCCAGCACGGAGTTCTCCAGCGCGGAGTTTCTAAAGCGCGGAGTTTCTCCAGTGCCGAGTTTCTCCAGCACTGAGTTTCTCCAGCACGGAGATTCTCCAATGCGGAGTTTCTCCAGCGCGGAGTATCTCCAGCGCGGAGTTTCTTCAACACGCAGTTTCTCCAACACGGAGTTTCTCCAGCGCGGAATTTCTCCAGCGTGGAGTATCTGCAGCACGGAGTTTCTCCAAGACGGCGTTTCTCCAGCACGGAGTTTCTCCAGCGCGGAGTTTCTAAAGCGCGGAGTTGCTCCAGTGCCGAGTTTCTCCACCACTGACTTTCTGCAGCACGGAGGTTCTCCAACACGGATTTTCTCCAACTTGGAGTTTCTCCAGCGCGGAGTTTCTCCAGCGCGGACTATCTCCAACGCGGAGTTTCTCCAAGACGGAGTTTCTCCAACACGGAGTTTCTCCAACACGGAGTTTCTCCAGCGCGGAGTTACTCCAGCGCGGAGTTTCTCCAACGCGGAGTTTGTCTAACGTGGACTTTCTCCAACGCGGAGTTTCTCCAACGCAGAATTTCTCCAGCGCGGAGTTTCTTCATCGTGGAGTTTCTCCAGCGAGGAGTTTCTCCAGCGCGGAGTATCTCCAGCGCGGAGTTTCTTCAACGCGGAGTTTCTCCAGCACGGAGTTTCTCTAGCGCGGAATTTCTCCAGCGCGGAGTTTCTCCAGCGCGGAGTTTCTCCAGCGCGGAGTTTCTTTAACGCAGAGTTTCTCCAACGCGGACTTTGTCCAACGTGAACTTTCTCCAGCGCGGACTTTTTCCAGCGCGGAGTTTCTCCAGCGCGAAGTTTCTCCAGGGCGGAGTGTCTCCAGCGCGGAATTTCTCCAACACGGAGTTTCTCCAACACGGGCTTTCTCCAGCGCGGAGTTTCTTCAACGCGGAGTTTCTCCAAAGCGGAGTGTCTCCAACGCGGAGTTTCTCAAACGCGGAGATTCTCCAGCGCGGAGTTTCTCCAGCGTGGAGATTCTCCTGAGCGGACTTTCTCCAGCGTCGACTTTCTCCAACACGGAGTTTCTCCAACACGGAGTTTCTCCAGCATGGAGTTTCTCCAAAACGGAGTTTCTCCAACACGGAGTTTCTGCAACACGCATTTTCTCCAGCGCAGTTTTTCCAGCGCGGAGTTTCTCCAGCGCGGAGTTTCTTCAACGCGGAGTTTCTCCAGCACGGAGTTTCTCTAGCGCGGAGTTTCTCCAGCGCGGAGTTTCTCCAGCGCGGAGTTTCAACGCAGGAGTTTCTCCAACGCGGACTTTGTCCAACGCGGACTTTCTCCAGCGCGGACTTTCTCCAGCGCGGAGTTTCTCCAGCGCGAAGTTTCTCCAGGGCGGAGTGTCTCCAGCGCGGAATTTCTCCGACACGGAGTTTCTCCAACACGGGCTTTCTCCAGCGCGGAGTTTCTTCAACGCGGAGTTTCTCCAAAGCGGAGTGTCTCCAACGCGGAGTTTCTCAAACGCGGAGATTCTCCAGCGTGGAGATTCTCCAGCGCGGACTTTCTCCAGCGCCGACTTTCTCCAACACGGAGTTTCTCCAACGCGGAGTTTCTCCAGCGCGGAGTTTCTCCAGCGCGGAGTTTCTCCAACACGGAGTTTCTCCAGCACGGAGTTTCTCCAACACGGAGTTTCTCCAACGCGGAGTTTCTCCAGCGCGGAGTTTCTCCAACGCGGAGTTTCTCCAACGCGGAGTTTCTCCAACACGGAGTTTCTCCAACACGGAGTTTCTCCAAGCGCGGAGTTTCTCCAACACGGAGTATTCTCCAACGCGGAGTTTCTCCAGCCGGAGTTTCTCCAGCACGGAGTTCTCCAGCGCGGAGTTTCTAAAGCGCGGAGTTTCTCCAGTGCCGAGTTTCTCCAGCACTGAGTTTCTCCAGCACGGAGATTCTCCAATGCGGAGTTTCTCCAGCGCGGAGTATCTCCAGCGCGGAGTTTCTCCAACACGCAGTTTCTCCAACACGGAGTTTCTCCAGCGCGGAATTTCTCCAGCGTGGAGTATCTGCAGCGCGGAGTTTCTCCAAGACGGCGTTTCTCCAGCACGGAGTTTCTCCAGCGCGGAGTTTCTAAAGCGCGGAGTTGCTCCAGTGCCGAGTTTCTCCACCACTGACTTTCTGCAGCACGGAGGTTCTCCAACACGGATTTTCTCCAACTTGGAGTTTCTCCAGCGCGGAGTTTCTCCAGCGCGGACTATCTCCAACGCGGAGTTTCTCCAAGACGGAGTTTCTCCAACACGGAGTTTCTCCAACACGGAGTTTCTCCAGCGCGGAGTTACTCCAGCGCGGAGTTTCTCCAACGCGGAGTTTGTCTAACGTGGACTTTCTCCAACGCGGAGTTTCTCCAACGCAGAATTTCTCCAGCGCGGAGTTTCTTCATCGTGGAGTTTCTCCAGCGAGGAGTTTCTCCAGCGCGGAGTATCTCCAGCGCGGAGTTTCTTCAACGCGGAGTTTCTCCAGCACGGAGTTTCTCTAGCGCGGAATTTCTCCAGCGCGGAGTTTCTCCAGCGCGGAGTTTCTCCAGCGCGGAGTTTCTCCAGCGCGGAGTTTCTTTAACGCAGAGTTTCTCCAACGCGGACTTTGTCCAACGTGGACTTTCTCCAGCGCGGACTTTCTCCAGCGCGGAGTTTCTCCAGCGCGAAGTTTCTCCAGGGCGGAGTGTCTCCAGCGCGGAATTTCTCCAACACGGAGTTTCTCCAACACGGAGCTTTCTCCAGCGCGGAGTTTCTTCAACGCGGAGTTTCTCCAAAGCGGAGTGTCTCCAACGCGGAGTTTCTCAAACGCGGAGATTCTCCAGCGCGGAGTTTCTCCAGCGTGGAGATTCTCCTGAGCGGACTTTCTCCAGCGTCGAGTTTCTCCAACACGGAGTTTCTCCAACACGGAGTTTCTCCAGCATGGAGTTTCTCCAAAACGGAGTTTCTCCAACACGGAGTTTCTGCAACACGCATTTTCTCCAGCGCAGTTTTTCCAGCGCGGAGTTTCTCCAGCGCGGAGTTTCTCCAACGCGGAGTTTCTCCAGCACGGAGTTTCTCTAGCGCGGAGTTTCTCCAGCGCGGAGTTTCTCCAGCGCGGAGTTTAACGCAGAGTTTCTCCAACGCGGACTTTGTCCAACGCGGACTTTCTCCAGCGCGGAGTTTCTCCAGCGCGGAGTTTCTCCAGCGCGAAGTTTCTCCAGGGCGGAGTGTCTCCAGCGCGGAATTTCTCCGACACGGAGTTTCTCCAACACGGGCTTTCTCCAGCGCGGAGTTTCTTCAACGCGGAGTTTCTCCAAAGCGGAGTGTCTCCAGCGCGGAGTTTCGTAAACGCGGAGATTCTCCAGCGCGGAGTTTCTCCAGAGCGGACTTTCTCCAGCGTCGGAGTTTCTCCAACACGGAGTTTCTCCAACACGGAGTTTCTCCAGCATGGAGTTTCTCCAAAACGGAGTTTCTCCAACACGGAGTTTCTGCAACACGCATTTTCTCCAGCGCAGTTTTTCCAGCGCGGAGTTTCTCCAGCGCGGAGTTTCTCCAACGCGGAGTTTCTCCAACGCGGAGTTTCTCCAACGTGGAATTTCTCCAACACGGAGTTTCTCCGGCGCGGAGTTTCTACAGCGCGGAGTATCTCCAGCGCGAACTTTCTCCAAAACGGAGTTTCTCCAGCACGGAGTTACTCCAGCGCGGAGTTTCTCGAACACGCAGTTTCTCCAACGCGGACTTTCTCAAACGCGGAGTTTCTCAAACGCGGACTTTCTCCAGCGCGGAATTTCTCCAAAGCGGAGTTTCTCCAACGCGGAGTTTCTCCAGCGCGGAGTTTCTCCAATGCGGAGTTTCTCCAATGCGGAGTTTCTCCAACGCGGAGTTTCTCCAGCGCGGAGTTTCTCCAAAACAGAGTTTCTCCAACACGGAGTTTCTCCAGCACGGACTTTCTCCAGCGCGGAGTTTCTCCAGCGCGGAGTTTCTCCAATGCGAGTTTCTCCAATGCGGAGTTTCTCCAACACGGAGTTCCTCCAGCCCGGAGTTTCTTCAAAGCAAAGTTTCTCCAACGAAGAGTTTCTCTAACGCGGAGATTCTCCAACGCGGAGTTTCTCCAGCGCGGAGTTTCTCCAAGCGCGGAGTTTCTCCAGCGCGGAGTTTCTCCAGCGCGGAGTTTCTCCAGCGCGGAGTTTTTCCAACACGGAGTTTCTCCAACACGGAGTTTCTCCAGCGCGGAGTTTCTCCAGCGTGGAGTATCTGCAGCGCGGAGTTTCTCCAAGACGGAGTTTCTCCAGCACGGAGTTTCTCCAGCGCGGAGTTTCTAAAGCGCGCAGTTTCTCCAGTGCCGAGTTTCTCCAGCACTGAGTTTCTCCAGCACGGAGTTTCTCCAACACGAAGCTTCTCCAACGTGGAGTTTCTCCAGCGCGGAGTTTCTCCAGCGCGGAGTATCTCCAGCGCGGAGTTTCTCCAGCGTGGCGTATCTGCAGCGCGGAGTTTCTCCAGCGCGGAGTATCTCCAACACGGAGTTTCTCCAACGCGTAGTTTCTCCAACGCGGAGTTTCTCCAACGCGGAGTTTCTCCAGCGCGGAGTTTCTGCAGCGCGGAGTTTCTTCAACACAGAGTTTCTCCAACACGGAGTTTCTCCAACGCGGACTTTGTTCAACGCGGACTTTCTCCAGCGCGGACTTTCTCCAGCGCGGAGTTTCTCCAGCGCGGAGTTTCTCAAGCGCGGAGTTTCTCCAGCGCGAAGTTTCTCCAGCGCGGAGTTTCTCCAGCGCGGACTATCTCCAACGCGGAGTTTCTCCAAGACGGAGTTTCTCCAACACGGAGTTTCTCCAACACGGAGTTTCTCCAGCGCGGAGTTACTCCAGCGCGGAGTTTCTCCAACGCGGAGTTTCTCCTAACGCGGACTTTCTCCAGCGCGGAGTTTCTCCAACGCGGAGTTTCTCCAGCGCGGAGTATCTCCAGCGCGGAGTTTCTTCAACGCGGAGTTTCTCCAGCGAGGAGTTTCTCCAGCGCGGAGTTTCTCCAGCGCGGAGTATCTCCAGCGCGGAGTTTCTCCAGCGCGGAGTTTCTCCAGCGCGGAGTTTCTCCAGCGCGGAGTTTCTCCAGCGCGGAGTTTCTCCAACGCGGAGTTTCTCCAACGCGGAGTTTCTCCAACGCGGACTTTGTCCAACGCGGACTTTCTCCAGCGCGGAGTTTCTCCAGCGCGGAATTTCTCCAACACGGAGTTTCTCCAACACGGACTTTCTCCAGCGCGGAGTTTCTTCAACGCGGAGCTTCTCCAAAGCGGAGTGTCTCCAACGCGGATTTTCTCAAACGCGGAGATTCTCCAGCGTGGAGATTCTCCAGCGCGGACTTTCTCCAGCGCCGACTTTCTCCAACACGGAGTTTCTCCAGCGCGGAGTTTCTCCAGCGCGGAGTATCTCCAGCGCGGAGTTTCTCCAACACGGAGTTTCTCCAGCATGGAGTTTCTCCAACACGGAGTTTCTCCAACACTGGAGTTTCTCCAACACGCAGTTTCTCCAGCGCAGTTTTTCCAGCGCGGAGTTTCTCCAGCGCGGAGTTTCTCCAACACAGAGTTTCTCCAACACGGAGTTTCTCCAATGCGGACTTTCTCCAACGCGGAGTTTCTCCAACACGGACTTTCTCCAGCACGGACTTTCTCCAGCGCGGAGTTTCTCTTGTGCGGAGTTTCTCCAACGCGTAGTTTCTCCAATGCGGAGTTTCTCCAACACGGAGTTTCTCCAGCCCGGAGTTTCTTCAAAGCGAAGTTTCTCCAACGCGGAGATTCTCCAACGCGGAGTTTCTCCAGCCCGGAGTTTCTCCAGCACGGAGTTTCTCCAGCGCGGAGTTTCTAAAGCGCGGAGTTTCTCCAGTGCCGAGTTTCTCCAGCACTGAGTTTCTCCAGCACGGAGATTCTCCAATGCGGAGTTTCTCCAGCGCGGAGTATCTCCAGCGCGGAGTTTCTTCAACACGCAGTTTCTCCAACACGGAGTTTCTCCAGCGCGGAATTTCTCCAGCGTGGAGTATCTGCAGCACGGAGTTTCTCCAAGACGGAGTTTCTCCAGCACGGAGTTTCTCCAGCGCGGAGTTTCTAAAGCGCGGAGTTGCTCCAGTGCCGAGTTTCTCCACCACTGAGTTTCTCCAGCACGGAGGTTCTCCAACACGGATTTTCTCCAACTTGGAGTTTCTCCAGCGCGGAGTTTCTCCAGCGCGGACTATCTCCAACGCGGAGTTTCTCCAAGGCGGAGTTCCTCCAACACGGAGTTTCTCCAACACGGAGTTTCTCCAGCGCGGAGTTACTCCAGCGCGGAGTTTCTCCAACGCGGAGTTTCTCTAACGCGGACTTTCTCCAACGCGGAGTTTCTGCAACGCAGAATTTCTCCAGCGCGGAGTTTCTTCATCGTGGAGTTTCTCCAGCGAGGAGTTTCTCCAGCGCGGAGTTTCTCCAGCGCGGAGTATCTCCAGCGCGGAGTTTCTTCAACGCGGAGTTTCTCCAGCACGGAGTTTCTCTAGCGCGGAGTTTCTCCAGCGCGGAGTTTCTTTAACGCAGAGTTTCTCCAACGCGGACTTTGTCCAACGTGGACTTTCTCCAGCGCGGACTTTCTCCAGCGCGGAGTTTCTCCAGCGCGAAGTTTCTCCAGGGCGGAGTGTCTCCAGCGCGGAATTTCTCCAACACGGAGTTTCTCCAACACGGACTTTCTCCAGCGCGGAGTTTCTTCAACGCGGAGTTTCGCCAAAGCGGAGTGTCTCCAACGCGGAGTTTCTCAAACGCGGAGATTCTCCAGCGCGGAGTTTCTCCAGCGTGGAGATTCTCCTGAGCGGACTTTCTCCGGCGTCGACTTTCTCCAACACGGAGTTTCTCCAACACGGAGTTTCTCCAGCATGGAGTTTCTCCAAAACGGAGTTTCTCCAACACGGAGCTTCTGCAACACGCATTTTCTCCAGCGCAGTTTTTCCAGCGCGGAGTTTCTCCAGCGCGGAGTTTCTCCAACGCGGAGTTTCTCCAACGCGGAGTTTCTCCAACGTGGAGTTTCTCCAACACGGAGTTTCTCCGGCGCGGAGTTTCTACAGCGCGGAGTATCTCCTGCGCGAACTTTCTCCAAAACGGAGTTTCTCCAGCACGGAGTTTCTCCAGCGCGGAGTTTCTCGAACACGCAGTTTCTCCAACGCGGACTTTCTCAAACGCGGAGTTTCTCAAACGCGGACTTTCTCCAGCGCGGAATTTCTCCAAAGCGGAGTTTCTCCAACGCGGAGTTTCTCCAGCGCGGAGTTTCTCCAATGCGGAGTTTCTCCAATGCGTAGTTTCTCCAACTCGGAGTTTCTCCAGCGCGGAGTTTCTCCAAAACAGAGTTTCTCCAACACGGACTTTCTCCAGCACGGACTTTCTCCAGCGCGGAGTTTCTCTAGTGCGGAGTTTCTCCAATGCGTAGTTTCTCCAATGCGGAGTTTCTCCAACACGGAGTTTCTCCAGCCCGGAGTTTCTTCAAAGCAAAGTTTCTCCAACGAAGAGTTTCTCTAACGCGGAGATTCTCCAACGCGGAGTTTCTCCAGCGCGGAGTTTCTCCAGCGCGGAGTTTCTCCAGCAGCGGAGTTTCTCCAGCGCGGAGTTTCTCAAAGCGCGGAGTTTCTCCAGCGCGGAGTTTCTCCAGCCCGGAGTATCTCCAGCGCGGAGTTTCTTCCAACACGGAGTTTCTCCAACACGGAGTTTCTCCAGCGCGGAGTTTCTCCAGCGCGGAGTATCTGCAGCGCGGAGTTTCTCCAACGACGGAGTTTCTCCAGCACGGAGTTTCTCCAGCGCGGAGTTTCTAAAGCGCGCAGTTTCTCCAGTGCCGAGTTTCTCCAGCACTGAGTTTCTCCAGCACGGAGTTTCTCCAACACGGAGCTTCTCCAACGTGGAGTTTCTCCAGCGCGGAGTTTCTCCAGCGCGGAGTATCTCCAGCGCGGAGTTTCTCCAGCGTGGAGTATCTGCAGCGCGGAGTTTCTCCAGCGCGGAGTATCTCCAACACGGAGTTTCTCCAACGCGTAGTTTCTCCAAAGCGGAGTTTCTCCAACGCGGAGTTTCTCCAGCGCGGAGTTTCTGCAGCGCGGAGTTTCTTCAACACAGAGTTTCTCCAACACGGAGTTTCTCCAACGCGGACTTTGTTCAACGCGGACTTTCTCCAGCGCGGACTTTCTCCAGCGCGGAGTTTCTCCAGCGCGGAGTTTCTAAAGCGCGGAGTTTCTCCAGCGCGAAGTTTCTCCAGCGCGGAGTTTCTCCAGCGCGGACTATCTCCAACGCGGAGTTTCTCCAAGACGGAGTTTCTCCAACACGGAGTTTCTCCAACACGGAGTTTCTCCAGCGCGGAGTTCTCCAGCGCGGAGTTCTCCAGCGCGGAGTTTCTCCAACGCGGAGTTTCTCTAACGTGGACTTTCTCCAACGCGGAGTTTCTCCAACGCAGAATTTCTCCAGCGCGGAGTTTCTTCATCGTGGAGTTTCTCCAGCGCGGAGTTTCTCCAGCGCGGAGTATCTCCAGCGCGGAGTTTCTTCAACGCGGAGTTTCTCCAGCGAGGAGTTTCTCCAGCGCGGAGTTTCTCCAGCGCGGAGTATCCCCAGCGCGGAGTTTCTCCAGCGCGGAGTTTCTCTAGCGCGGATTTTCTCCAGCGCGGAGTTTCTCCAGCGCGGAGTTTCTCCAACGCGGAGTTTCTCCAACGCGGAGTTTCTCCAACGCGGACTTTGTCCAACGCGGACTTTCTCCAGCGCGGAGTTTCTCCAGCGCGGAATTTCTCCAACACGGAGTTTCTCCAACACGGACTTTCTCCAGCGCGGAGTTTCTTCAACGCGGAGCTTCTCCAAAGCGGAGTGTCTCCAAAGCGGAGTTTCTCAAACGCGGAGATTCTCCAGCGTGGAGATTCTCCAGCGCGGACTTTCTCCAGCGCCGACTTTCTCCAACACGGAGTTTCTCCAGCGCGGAGTTTCTCCAGCGCGGAGTATCTCCAGCGCGGAGTTTCTCCAACACGGAGTTTCTCCAGCATGGAGTTTCTCCAACACGGAGTTTCTCCAACATGGAGTTTCTCCAACACGCAGTTTCTCCAGCGCAGTTTTTCCAGCGCGGAGTTTCTCCAGCGCGGAGTTTCTCCAACACAGAGTTTCTCCAACACGGAGTTTCTCCAATGCGGACTTTCTCCAACGCGGAGTTTCTCCAACACGGACTTTCTCCAGCACGGACTTTCTCCAGCGCGGAGTTTCTCTTGTGCGGAGTTTCTCCAACGCGTAGTTTCTCCAATGCGGAGTTTCTCCAACACGGAGTTTCTCCAGCCCGGAGTTTCTTCAAAGCGAAGTTTCTCCAACGCGGAGATTCTCCAACGCGGAGTTTCTCCAGCCCGGAGTTTCTCCAGCACGGAGTTTCTCCAGCGCGGAGTTTCTAAAGCGCGGAGTTTCTCCAGTGCCGAGTTTCTCCAGCACTGAGTTTCTCCAGCACGGAGATTCTCCAATGCGGAGTTTCTCCAGCGCGGAGTATCTCCAGCGCGGAGTTTCTTCAACACGCAGTTTCTCCAACACGGAGTTTCTCCAGCGCGGAATTTCTCCAGCGTGGAGTATCTGCAGCACGGAGTTTCTCCAAGCGGAGTTTCTCCAACACGGAGTTTCTCCAGGCGGATCAGCGGATTCTCCACCGGAGTTTCTCCAGCGGAGTTTCGTCTCCAACGGAGTTTCTCCAGCGCTGAGTTTCTCCAGCGCGGACTATCTCCAACGCGGAGTTTCTCCAAGGCGGAGTTCCTCCAACACGGAGTTTCTCCAACACGGAGTTTCTCCAGCGCGGAGTTACTCCAGCGCGGAGTTTCTCCAACGCGGAGTTTCTCTAACGCGGACTTTCTCCAACGCGGAGTTTCTCCAGCACGGAGTTCTCCAGCGCGGAGTTTCTCGAACGCGGAGTTTCTCCAACGCGGACTTTCTCAAACGCGGAGTTTCTCCAACGCGGAGTTTCTCCAGCGCGGAGTTTCTCCAAAGCGGAGTTTCTCCAACGCGGAGTTTCTCCAGCGCGGAGTTTCTCCAGCGCGGAGTTTCTCCAACGCGTAGTTTCTCCAACTCGGAGTTTCTCCAGCGCGGAGTTTCTCCAAAACAGAGTTTCTCCAACGCGGACTTTCTCCAGCACGGACTTTCTCCAGCGCGGAGTTTCTCTAGTGCGGAGTTTCTCCAATGCGTAGTTTCTCCAATGCGGAGTTTCTCCAACACGGAGTTTCTCCAGCCCGGAGTTTCTTCAAAGCAAAGTTTCTCCAACGAGGAGTTTCTCTAACGCGGAGATTCTCCAACGCGGAGTTTCTCCAGCGCGGAGTTTCTCCAGCGCGGAGTTTCTCCAGCAGCGGAGTTTCTCCAGCGCGGAGTTTCTCCAAGCGCGGAGTTTCTCCAGCGCGGAGTTTCTCCAAGCAGCGGAGTTTCTCCAACACGGAGTTTCTCCAACACGGAGTTTCTCCAGCGCGGAGTTTCTCCAGCGCGGAGTTTCTCCAGCGCGGAGTTTCTCCAGCGCGGAGTTTCTCCAGCACGGAGTTTCTCCAGCGCGGAGTTTCTAAAGCGCGGAGTTTCTCCAGTGCCGAGTTTCTCCAGCACTGAGTTTCTCCAGCACGGAGTTTCTCCAACACGGAGCTTCTCCAACGTGGAGTTTCTCCAGCGCGGAGTTTCTCCAGCGCGGAGTTTCTCCAGCGCGGAGTTTCTCCAGCGTGGAGTATCTGCAGCGCGGAGTTTCTCCAGCGCGGAGTATCTCCAACACGGAGTTTCTCCAACGCGTAGTTTCTCCAAAGCGGAGTTTCTCCAACGCGGAGTTTCTCCAGCGCGGAGTTTCTGCAGCGCGGAGTTTCTTCAACACAGAGTTTCTCCAACACGGAGTTTCTCCAACGCGGACTTTCTTCAACGCGGACTTTCTCCAGCGCGGAGTTTCTCCAGCGCGGAGTTTCTCCAGCGCGGAGTTTCTCCAAGCGCGGAGTTTCTCCAGCGCGGAGTTTCTCCAGCGCGGAGTTTCTCCAGCGCGGACTATCTCCAACGCGGAGTTTCTCCAAGACGGAGTTTCTCCAACACGGAGTTTCTCCAACACGGAGTTTCTCCAGCGCGGAGTTTCTCCAGCGCGGAGTTCTCCAGCGCGGAGTTTCTCCAACGCGGAGTTTCTCTAACGTGGACTTTCTCCAACGCGGAGTTTCTCCAACGCGGAATTTCTCCAGCGCGGAGTTTCTTCATCGTGGAGTTTCTCCAGCGCGGAGTTTCTCCAGCGCGGAGTATCTCCAGCGCGGAGTTTCTTCAACGCGGAGTTTCTCCAGCGAGGAGTTTCTCCAGCGCGGAGTTTCTCCAGCGCGGAGTATCCCCAGCGCGGAGTTTCTCCAGCGCGGAGTTTCTCCAGCGCGGAGTTTCTCCAGCGCGGAGTTTCTCCAGCGCGGAGTTTCTCCAACGCGGAGTTTCTCCAACGCGGACTTTGTCCAACGCGGACTTTCTCCAGCGCCGAGTTTCTCCAGCGCGGAATTTCTCCAACACGGAGTTTCTCCAACACGGACTTTCTCCAGCGCGGAGTTTCTTCAACGCGGAGCTTCTCCAAAGCGGAGTGTTCTCCAAAGCGGAGTTTCTCAAACGCGGAGATTCTCCAGCGTGGAGATTCTCCAGCGCGGACTTTCTCCAGCGCCGACTTTCTCCAACACGGAGTTTCTCCAGCGCGGAGTTTCTCCAGCGCGGAGTATCTCCAGCGCGGAGTTTCTCCAACACGGAGTTTCTCCAGCATGGAGTTTCTCCAACACGGAGTTTCTCCAACACGGAGTTTCTCCAACACGCAGTTTCTCCAGCGCAGTTTTTCCAGCGCGGAGTTTCTCCAGCGCGGAGTTTCTCCAACACAGAGTTTCTCCAACACGGAGTTTCTCCAATGCGGACTTTCTCCAACGCGGAGTTTCTCCAACACGGACTTTCTCCAGCACGGACTTTCTCCAGCGCGGAGTTTCTCTTGTGCGGAGTTTCTCCAACGCGTAGTTTCTCCAATGCGGAGTTTCTCCAACACGGAGTTTCTCCAGCCCGGAGTTTCTTCAAAGCGAAGTTTCTCCAACGCGGAGATTCTCCAACGCGGAGTTTCTCCAGCCCGGAGTTTCTCCAGCACGGAGTTTCTCCAGCGCGGAGTTTCTAAAGCGCGGAGTTTCTCCAGTGCCGAGTTTCTCCAGCACTGAGTTTCTCCAGCACGGAGATTCTCCAATGCGGAGTTTCTCCAGCGCGGAGTATCTCCAGCGCGGAGTTTCTTCAACACGCAGTTTCTCCAACACGGAGTTTCTCCAGCGCGGAATTTCTCCAGCGTGGAGTATCTGCAGCACGGAGTTTCTCCAAGACGGAGTTTCTCCAGCACGGAGTTTCTCCAGCGCGGAGTTTCTAAAGCGCGAGTTGCTCCAGTGCCGAGTTTCTCCACCACTGAGTTTCTCCAGCACGGAGGTTCTCCAACACGGATTTTCTCCAACTTGGAGTTTCTCCAGCGCTGAGTTTCTCCAGCGCGGACTATCTCCAACGCGGAGTTTCTCCAAGGCGGAGTTCCTCCAACACGGAGTTTCTCCAACACGGAGTTTCTCCAGCGCGGAGTTACTCCAGCGCGGAGTTTCTCCAACGCGGAGTTTCTCTAACGCGGACTTTCTCCAACGCGGAGTTTCTGCAACGCAGAATTTCTCCAGCGCGGAGTTTCTTCATCGTGGAGTTTCTCCAGCGAGGAGTTTCTCCAGCGCGGAGTTTCTCCAGCGCGGAGTTTCTCCAGCGCGGAGTTTCTCCAACGCGGAGTTTCTCCAGCACGGAGTTTCTCTAGCGCGGAGTTTCTCCAGCGCGGAGTTTCTTTAACGCAGAGTTTCTCCAACGCGGACTTTGTCCAACGTGGAGTTTCTCCAGCGCGGACTTTCTCCAGCGCGGAGTTTCTCCAGCGCGAAGTTTCTCCAGGGCGGAGTGTCTCCAGCGCGGAATTTCTCCAACACGGAGTTTCTCCAACACGGACTTTCTCCAGCGCGGAGTTTCTTCAACGCGGAGTTTCTCCAAAGCGGAGTGTCTCCAACGCGGAGTTTCTCAAACGCGGAGATTCTCCAGCGCGGAGTTTCTCCAGCGTGGAGATTCTCCAGAGCGGAGTTTCTCCGGCGTCGGACTTTCTCCAACACGGAGTTTCTCCAACACGGAGTTTCTCCAGCATGGAGTTTCTCCAAAACGGAGTTTCTCCAACACGGAGTTTCTGCAACACGCATTTTCTCCAGCGCAGTTTTTCCAGCGCGGAGTTTCTCCAGCGCGGAGTTTCTCCAACGCGGAGTTTCTCCAACGCGGAGTTTCTCCAACGTGGAGTTTCTCCAACACGGAGTTTCTCCGGCGCGGAGTTTCTACAGCGCGGAGTATCTCCTGCGCGAACTTTCTCCAAAACGGAGTTTCTCCAGCACGGAGTTTCTCCAGCGCGGAGTTTCTCGAACACGCAGTTTCTCCAACGCGGACTTTCTCAAACGCGGAGTTTCTCAAACGCGGACTTTCTCCAGCGCGGAATTTCTCCAAAGCGGAGTTTCTCCAACGCGGAGTTTCTCCAGCGCGGAGTTTCTCCAAGCGGAGTTTCTCCAATGCGGAGTTTCTCCAACTCGGAGTTTCTCCAGCGCGGAGTTTCTCCAAAACAGGAGTTTCTCCAACACGGAGTTTCTCCAGCACGGAGTTTCTCCAGCGCGGAGTTTCTCTAGTGCGGAGTTTCTCCAGCGCGGAGTTTCTCCAACGCGGAGTTTCTCCAACGCGGAGTTTCTCCAGCGCGGAGTTTCTCCAAGCGGAGTTTCTCCAACGCGGAATTTCTCCAACGCGGAGTTTCTCCAACGCGGAGTTTCTCCAGCGCGGAGTTTCTCCAGCGCGGAGTTTCTCCAGCAGCGGAGTTTCTCCAACGCGGAGTTTCTCAAAGCGCGGAGTTTCTCCAGCGCGGAGTTTCTCCAGCGCGGAGCTTTCTCCAGCGCGGAGTTTCTCCAACACGGAGTTTCTCCAACGCGGAGTTTCTCCAGCGCGGAGTTTCTCCAACGCGGAGTTTCTCCAGCGCGGAGTTTCTCCAACACGGAGTTTCTCCAACACGGAGTTTCTCCAACGCGGAGTTTCTCCAGCGCGAGTTTCTCCAGCGCGGAGTTTCTCCAGCGCGGAGTTTCTCCAACACGGAGTTTCTCCAACACGGAGTTTCTCCAACGCGGAGTTTCTCCAGCGCGGAGTTTCTCCAGCGCGGAGTTTCTCCAACGCGGAGTTTCTCCAGCGCGGAGTTTCTGCAGCGCGGAGTTTCTTCAGCGCGGAGTTTCTCCAACACGGAGTTTCTCCAACGCGGAGTTTCTCCAGCAGCGGAGTTTCTCCAGCGCGGAGTTTCTCCAGCGCGGAGTTTCTCAGCGCGGAGTTTCTCCAACACGGAGTTTCTCCAACGCGGAGTTTCTCCAACGCGGACTTTGTCCAACGCGGACTTTCTCCAGCGCGGACTTTCTCCAGCGCGGAGTTTCTCCAGCGCGGAGTTTCTCCAACACGGAGTTTCTCCAACACGGAGTTTCTCCAGCGCGGAGTTTCTCCAGCGCGGAGTTTCTCCAACGCGGAGTTTCTCCAACACGGAGTTTCTCCAACGCGGAGTTTCTCCAACGCGGAGTTTCTCCAACGCGGAGTTTCTCCAACGCGGACTTTCTCCAACGCGGAGTTTCTCCAGCGCGGAGTTTCTCCAACGCGGAGTTTCTCCAACGCGGAGTTTCTCCAGCGCGGAGTTTCTCCAGCGCGGAGTTTCTCTCAGCGCGGAGTTTTCTCCAGCGCGGAGTTTCTCCAGCGCGGAGTTTCTCCAGCGCGGAGTTTCTCCAACGCGGAGTTTCTCCAACGCGGACTTTCTCCAACGCGGACTTTCTCCAGCGCGGAGTTTCTCCAGCGCGGAATTTCTCCAACACGGAGTTTCTCCAACACGGACTTTCTCCAGCGCGGAGTTTCTTCAACGCGGAGCTTCTCCAAAGCGGAGTGTCTCCAACGCGGAGTTTCTCAAACGCGGAGATTCTCCAGCGTGGAGATTCTCCAGCGCGGACTTTCTCCAGCGCCGACTTTCTCCAACACGGAGTTTCTCCAGCGCGGAGTTTCTCCAGCGCGGAGTTCTCCAGCGCGGAGTTTCTCCAACACGGAGTTTCTCCAGCATGGAGTTTCTCCAACACGGAGTTTCTCCAACACGGAGTTTCTCCAACACGCAGTTTCTCCAGCGCAGAGTTTTTCCAGCGCGGAGTTTCTCCAGCGCGGAGTTTCTCCAACACAGAGTTTCTCCAACACGGAGTTTCTCCAATGCGGACTTTCTCCAACGCGGAGTTTCTCCAACACGGAGTTTCTCCAGCGCGGAGTTTCTCCAGCGCGGAGTTTCTCTAGCGCGGAGTTTCTCCAACGCGAGTTTCTCCAAGCGGAGTTTCTCCAACACGGAGTTTCTCCAGCGCGGAGTTTCTTCAAAGCGAAGTTTCTCCAACGCGGAGTTTCTCCAACGCGGAGTTTCTCCAGCGCGGAGTTTCTCCAGCGCGGAGTTTCTCCAGCGCGGAGTTTCTCCAAGCGCGGAGTTTCTCCAAGGCGGAGTTTCTCCAACGTGGAGTTTCTCCAGCACGGAGTTTCTCCAGCGCGGAGTTTCTCCAGCGCGGAGTTTCTCCAACGCGGAGTTTCTCCAACACGCAGTTTCTCCAACACGGAGTTTCTCCAGCGCGGAGTTTCTCCAGCGCGGAGTTTCTCAACACGGAGTTTCTCCAAGCGGAGTTTCTCCAACACGGAGTTTCTCCAAGCGGAGTTTCTCCAGCGCGGAGTTTCTCCAGCGCGGACTTTCTCCAACGCGGAGTTTCTCCAAGGCGGAGTTTCTCCAACGCGGAGTTTCTCCAACACGGAGTTTCTCCAGCGCGGAGTTTCTCCAGCGCGGAGTTTCTCCAACGCGGAGTTTCTCCAACGCGGAGTTTCTCCAACGCGGAGTTTCTCCAACGCGGAGTTTCTCCAGCGCGGAGTTTCTCCAGCGCGGAGTTTCTCCAGCGCGGAGTTTCTCCAGCGCGGAGTTTCTCCAGCGCGGAGTTTCTCCAGCGCGGAGTTTCTCCAACGCGGAGTTTCTCCAACGCGGAGTTTCTCCAGCGCGGAGTTTCTCCAGCGCGGAGTTTCTTCAACGCGGAGTTTCTCCAACGCGGAGTTTCTCCAACGAGGAGTTTCTCCAGCGCGGAGTTTCTCCAGCGCGGAGTTTCTCCAGCGCGGAGTTTCTCCAGCGCGGAGTTTCTCCAGCGCGGAGTTTCTCCAGCGCGGAGTTTCTCCAACGCGGAGTTTCTCCAGCGCGGAGTTTCTTCAACGCGGAGTTTCGCCAAAGCGGAGTGTCTCCAACGCGGAGTTTCTCAAACGCGGAGATTCTCCAGCGCGGAGTTTCTCCAGCGTGGAGATTCTCCTGAGCGGAATTTCTCCGGCGTCGACTTTCTCCAACACGGAGTTTCTCCAACACGGAGTTTCTCCAGCATGGAGTTTCTCCAAAACGGAGTTTCTCCAACACGGAGCTTCTGCAACACGCATTTTCTCCAGCGCAGTTTTTCCAGCGCGGAGTTTCTCCAGCGCGGAGTTTCTCCAACGCGGAGTTTCTCCAACGTGGAGTTTCTCCAACACGGAGTTTCTCCGGCGCGGAGTTTCTACAGCGCGGAGTATCTCCTGCGCGAACTTTCTCCAAAACGGAGTTTCTCCAGCACGGAGTTTCTCCAGCGCGGAGTTTCTCGAACACGCAGTTTCTCCAACGCGGACTTTCTCAAACGCGGAGTTTCTCAAACGCGGACTTTCTCCAGCGCGGAATTTCTCCAAAGCGGAGTTTCTCCAACGCGGAGTTTCTCCAGCGCGGAGTTTCTCCAAGCGGAGTTTCTCCAAGCGTAGTTTCTCCAACTCGGAATTTCTCCAGCGCGGAGTTTCTCCAAAACAGAGTTTCTCCAACACGTAGTTTCTCCAACACGGACTTTCTCCAGCACGCACTTTCTCCGCCGCGGAGTTTCTAAAGCGCGGAGTTTCTCCAGCGCGGAGATTCTCCAACGCGGAGTTTCTCCAATGCGGAGTTTCTCCAACGCGGACTTTCTCCAACTCGGAGTTTCTCCAACGCGGAGTTTCTCTAGCGCAGAGTTTCTCCAACGCGGAGTTTCTCCAACGCGGAGTGTCTCCAACGCGGAGTTTCTCTAGCGCAGAGTTTCTCCAACGCGTAGTTTCTCCAATGCGGAGTGTCTCCAACGCGGAGTTTCTCCAGCGCGGAGTTTATTCAACACAGAGTTTCTCCAACACGGAGTTTCTCCAGCGCGGAGTGTCTTCATCGTGGAGTTTCTCCAGCCAGGAGTTTCTCCAGCGCGGAGTTTCTCCATAGCGGAGTTTCTCCTGTGCGGAGTATCTCAAACGCGGAGTTTCTCCTGTGCGGAGGTTCTCCAGCACGGAGTATCACCAACACGGAATTTCTCCAGCGTGGAGAATCTGCAGCGCGGAGTTTGCTACAGCGCGGAGTATCTCCAGCGCGGACTTTCTCCAACACGGAGTTTCTCCAGCACGGAGTTTCTCCAGCGCGGAGTTTCTCGAACGCGCAGTTTCTCCAACGCGTACTTTCTCAAACGCGGAGTTTCTCAAACGCGGACTATCTCCAACGCGGAGTTTCTCCAACGCGGACTTTCTCCAAAGCGGAGTTTCTCCAACGCGGAGTTTCTCTAGCGCGGAGTTTCTCCAGCGCGTAGTTTCTCCGACGCGGAGTTTCTCCAGCGCGCGGAGTTTCTCCAAAACAGTTTCTGCAACACGGAGTTTCTCCAACACAGACTTTCTCCAGCACGGACTTTCTCCGCTTCTTAGTTTCTAAAGCGCGGAGTTTCTCCAACGCGGACTTTCTCCAACGCGGAGTTTCTCCAACGCGGAGTTTCTCCAATGCGGAGTTTCTCCAACGCGGAGTTTCTCCAGCGCGGAGTTTCTTGAACACAGAGTTTCTCCAACACGGAGTTTCTCCAGCGCGGAGTTTCTTCATCGTGGAGTTTCTCCAGCGTGGAGTATCTGCAGCGTGGAGTTTCTCCAAGACGGAGTTTCTCCAACACGGAGTTTCTCCAGCGCGGAGTATCTCCAGCGCGGAGTTTCTTCAAGACGGAGTTTCTCCAATACGGAGTTTCTCCAACACGGAGTTTCTCCAGCCCGGAGTTTCTTGAAAGCGAAGTTTCTCCAACGCGGAGTTTCTCCAACGCGGAATTTTTCCAGCGCGGAGTTTATCCAGCTCGGAGTTTCTCCAGCGCGGAGTTTCTCCAGCGCGAAGTTTCTTTAACACGGACTTTCTCCAGCACGGACTTTCTCCGCCGCGGAGTTACTCCAGCGCGGAGTTTCTCCAACGCGGAGTTTCTCCAACGCGGAGTTTCTCTAGGGCGGAGTTTCTCCAACGCGGAGTTTCTCCAACACGGAGTTTCTCCAGCGCGGAGTTTCTCCAACGCGTAGTTTCTCCAAGGCGGAGTTTCTCCAACGCGGAGTTTCTCCAGCGCGGAGTTTCTCCAGCGCGGAGTTCCTTCAACACAGAGTTTCTCCAACACGGAGTCTCTCCAGCGCGGAGTTTCTTCAAATCGAAGTTTCTCCAACGCGGAGTTTCTCCAACGCGGAGTTTCTCCAGCGCGGAGTTTATCCAGCCCGGAGTTTCTCCAGCGCGGAGTTTCTCCAACACAGAGTTTCTCCAACGCGGACTTTCTCCAGCACGGACTTTCTCCAGCGCGGAGTTTCTCTAGTGCGGAGTTTCTCCAATGCGTAGTTTCTCCAATGCGGAGTTTCTCTAACACGGAGTTTCTCCAGCCCGGAGTTTCTTCAAAGCAAAGTTTCTCCAACGAGGAGTTTCTCTAACGAGGAGATTCTCCAACGCGGAGATTCTCCAGCGCGGAGTTTCTTCAGCCCGGAGTTTCTCCAGCACGGAGTTTTTCCAGCGCGGAGTTTCTAAAGCGCGGAGTTTCTCCAGTGCCGAATTTCTCCAGCACTGAGTTTCTCCAGCACGGAGTTTCTCCAACACGGAGTTTCTTCAACGCGGAGTTTCTCCAGCGCGGAGCATCTCCAGCGCGGAGGTTTTCCTACACGGAGTTTCTCCAACACGGAGTTTCTCCAGCGCGGAGTTTCTCCAGCGTGGAGTATCTGCAGCGCGGAGTTTCTCTAAGACGGAGTTTCTCCAGCACGGAGTTTCTCCAGCGCGGAGTTTCTAAAGCGCGGAGTTTCTCCAGTGCCGAGTTTCTCCAGCACTGAGTTTCTCCAGCACGGAGTTTCTCCAACACGGAGTTTCTCCAACGTGGAGTTTCTCCAGCGCGAAGTTTCTCCAGCGCGGAGTATCTCCAGCGCGGAGTTTCTCCAGCGTGGAGTATCTGCAGCACGGAGTTTCTCCAAGACGGAATTTCTCCAACACGGAGTTTCTCCAACGCGGACTTTCTCCAACGCGGAGTTTCTCCAACGCGGAGTTTCTCCAACGCGTAGTTTCTCCAAAGCGGAGTTTCTCCAATGCGGAGTTTGTCCAGCGCGGAGTTTCTGCAGCGCGAAGTTTCTTCAACAGAGAGTTTCTCCAACACGGAGTTTCTCCAGCGCGGAGTTTCTTCATCGTGGAGTTTCTCCAGCAAGGAGTTTCTCCAGCGCGGAGTTTCTCTAGCGCGGATTTTCTCCAGCGCGGAGTTTCTCCAGCGCGGAGTTTCTCCAACGCGGACTTTGTCCAACGCGGACTTTCTCCAGCGCGGACTTTCTCCAGCGCGGAGTTTCTCCAGCGCGGAATTTCTCCAACACGGAGTTTCTCCAACACGGACTTTCTCCAGCGCGGAGTTTCTTCAA
Source organism: Amblyomma americanum (assembly GCA_030143305.2). Taxonomy (NCBI): domain Eukaryota; kingdom Metazoa; phylum Arthropoda; class Arachnida; order Ixodida; family Ixodidae; genus Amblyomma; species Amblyomma americanum. The sequence goes on along the minus strand of JARKHS020027215.1, from coordinate 81,386 downwards.
CGCGGAGCTTCTCCAAAGCGGAGTGTCTCCAACGCGGAGTTTCTCAAACGCGGAGATTCTCCAGCGTGGAGATTCTCCAGCGCGGACTTTCTCCAGCGCCGACTTTCTCCAACACGGAGTTTCTCCAGCGCGGAGTTTCTCCAACACGGAGTTTCTCCAGCATGGAGTTTCTCCAACACGGAGTTTCTCCAACACGGAGTTTCTCCAACACGCAGTTTCTCCAGCGCAGAGTTTTTCCAGCGCGGAGTTTCTCCAGCGCGGAGTTTCTCCAACACAGAGTTTCTCCAACACGGAGTTTCTCCAATGCGGACTTTCTCCAACGCGGAGTTTCTCCAATGCAGAGTTTCTCCAACGCGGAGTTTCTCCAGCGCGGAGTTTCTGCAGCGCGGAGTTTCTTCAACACAGAGTTTCTCCATCACGGAGTTTCTCCAGCGCGGAGTTTCTTCATCGTGGAGTTTCTCCAGCGAGGAGTTTCTCCAGCGCGGAGTTTCTCCAGCGCGGAGTTTCTCTAGCGCGGAGTTTCTCCAGCGCGGAGTTTCTCCAACGCGGAGTTTCTCCAACGGGGACTTTGTCCAACGTGGACTTTCTCCAGCACGGACTTTCTCCAGCGCGGAGTTTCTCCAACACGGAGTTTCTCCAACACGGAGTTTCTCCAACACGCAGTTTCTGCAGCGCAGAGTTTTTCCAGCGCGGAGTTTCTCCAGCGCGCAGTTTCTCCAACACGTAGTTTCTCCAATGCGGACTTTCTCCAACGCGGAGTTTCTCCAATGCGGAGTTTCTCCAACACGGACTTTCTCCAGCACGGACTTTCTCCAGCGCGGAGTTTCTCTTGTGCGGAGTTTCTCCAACGCGTAGTTTCTCCAATGCGGAGTTTCTCCAACACGAAGTTTCTCCAGCCCGGAGTTTCTTGAAAGCAAAGGTTCTCCAACGCGGAGTTTCTCTAACGCGGAGATTCTCCAACGCGGAGTTTCTCCAGCCCGGAGTTTCTAAAGCGCGGAGTTTCTCCAGTGCCGAGTTTCTCCAGCACTGAGTTTCTCCAGCACGGAGTTCCTCCAATGCGGAGTTTCTCCAGCGCGGAGTATCTCCAGCGCGGAGTTTCTTCAACACGCAGTTTCAAAAACACGGAGTTTCTCCAGCGCGGAATTTCTCCAGCGTGGAGTATCTGCATCACGGAGTTTCTCCAGTGCCGAGTTTCTCCAACACTGAGTTTCTCCAGCATGGAGGTTCTCCAACACGGATTTTCTCCAACGTGGAGTTTCTCCAAGACGGAGTTTCTCCAACACGGAGTTTCTCCAACACGGAGTTCCTCCAGCGCGGAGTTACTCCAGCGCGGAGTTTCTCCAACGCGGAGTTTCTCTAACGCGGGCTTTCTCCAACGCGGAGTTTCTCCAACGCGGAATTTCTCCAGCGCGGAGTTTCTTCATCGTGGAGTTTCTCCAGCGAGGAGTTTCTCCAGCGCGGAGTTTCTCCAGCGCGGAGTATCCCCAGCGCGGAGTTTCTTCAACGCGAAGTTTATTTAACACGGACTTTCTCCAGCACGGACTTTCTCCGCCGCGGAGTTGCTCCAGCGCGGAGTTTCTCCAACGCGGAGTTTCTCCAACGCGGAGTTTCTCTAGGGCGGAGTTTCTCCAACGCGGAGTTTCTCCAACACAGAGTTTCTCCAGCGCGGAGTTTCTCCAACGCGTAGTTTCTCCAATGCGTAGTTTCTCCAACGCGGAGTTTCTCCAGCGCGGAGTTTCTCCAGCGCGGAGTTCCTTCAACACAGAGTTTCTCCAACACGGAGTCTCTCCAGCGCGGAGTTTCTTCAAATCGATGTTTCTCCAACGCGGAGTTTCTCCAACGCGGAGTTTCTCCAGCGCGGAGTTTATCCAGCCCGGAGTTTCTCCAGCGCGGAGTTTCTCCAACACAGAGTTTCTCCAACGCGGACTTTCTCCAGCACGGACTTTCTCCAGCGCGGAGTTTCTCTAGTGCGGAGTTTCTCCAATGCGTAGTTTCTCCAATGTGGAGTTTCTCTAACACGGAGTTTCTCCAGCCCGGAGTTTCTTCAAAGCAAAGTTTCTCCAACGAGGAGTTTCTCTAACGCGGAGATTCTCCAACGCGGAGTTTCTCCAGCGCGGAGTTTCTTCAACACAGAGTTTCTCCATCACGGAGTTTCTCCAGCGCGGAGTTTCTTCATCGTGGAGTTTCTCCAGCGAGGAGTTTCTCCAGCGCGGAGTTTCTCCAGCGCGGAGTTTCTCAGCGCGGAGTTTCTCCAGCGCGGAGTTTCTCCAACGCGGAGTTTCTCCAACGGGGACTTTGTCCAACGTGGACTTTCTCCAGCACGGACTTTCTCCAGCGCGGAGTTTCTCCAACACGGAGTTTCTCTAAGACGGAGTTTCTCCAGCACGGAGTTTTTCCAGCGCGGAGTTTCTAAAGCGCGGAGTTTCTCCAGTGCTGAGTTTCTCCAGCACTGAGTTTCTCCAGCACGGAGTTTCTCCAACACGGAGTTTCTCCAACGTGGAGTTTCTCCAGCGCGGAGTTTCTCCAGCGCGGAGTATCTCCAGCGCGGAGATTCTCCAGCGTGGAGTATCTGCAGCACGGAGTTTCTCCAAGACGGAATTTCTCCAACACGGAGTTTCTCCAACGCGGACTTTCTCCAACGCGGAGTTTCTCCAACGCGGAGTTTCTCCAATGCGGAGTTTGTCCAGCGCGGAGTTTCTGCAGCGCGAAGTTTCTTCAACACAGAGTTTCTCCAACACGGAGTTTCTCCAGCGCGGAGTTTCTTCATCGTGGAGTTTCTCCAGCAAGGAGTTTCTCCAGCGCGGAGTTTCTCTAGCGCGGATTTTCTCCAGCGCGGAGTTTCTCCAGCGCGGAGTTTCTCCAACGCGGACTTTGTCCAACGCGGACTTTCTCCAGCGCGGACTTTCTCCAGCGCGGAGTTTCTCCAGCGCGGAATTTCTCCAACACGGAGTTTCTCCAACACGGACTTTCTCCAGCGCGGAGTTTCTTCAACGCGGAGCTTCTCCAAAGCGGAGTGTCTCCAACGCGGAGTTTCTCAAACGCGGAGATTCTCCAGCGTGGAGATTCTCCAGCGCGGACTTTCTCCAGCGCCGACTTTCTCCAACACGGAGTTTCTCCAGCGCGGAGTATCTCCAGCGCGGAGTTTCTCCAACACGGAGTTTCTCCAGCATGGAGTTTCTCCAACACGGAGTTTCTCCAACACGGAGTTTCTCCAACACGCAGTTTCTCCAGCGCAGAGTTTTTCCAGCGCGGAGTTTCTCCAGCGCGGAGTTTCTCCAACACAGAGTTTCTCCAACACGGAGTTTCTCCAATGCGGACTTTCTCCAACGCGGAGTTTCTCCAATGCAGAGTTTCTCCAACGCGGAGTTTCTCCAGCGCGGAGTTTCTGCAGCGCGGAGTTTCTTCAACACAGAGTTTCTCCATCACGGAGTTTCTCCAGCGCGGAGTTTCTTCATCGTGGAGTTTCTCCAGCGAGGAGTTTCTCCAGCGCGGAGTTTCTCCAGCGCGGAGTTTCTCTAGCGCGGAGTTTCTCCAGCGCGGAGTTTCTCCAACGCGGAGTTTCTCCAACGGGGACTTTGTCCAACGTGGACTTTCTCCAGCACGGACTTTCTCCAGCGCGGAGTTTCTCCAACACGGAGTTTCTCCAACACGGAGTTTCTCCAACACGCAGTTTCTCCAGCGCAGAGTTTTTCCAGCGCGGAGTTTCTCCAGCGCGCAGTTTAACCAACACGGAGTTTCTCCAATGCGGACTTTCTCCAACGCGGAGTTTCTCCAATGCGGAGTTTCTCCAACACGGACTTTCTCCAGAACGGACTTTCTCCAGCGCGGAGTTTCTCTTGTGCGGAGTTTCTCCAACGCGTAGTTTCTCCAATGCGGAGTTTCTCCAACACGAAGTTTCTCCAGCCCGGAGTTTCTTGAAAGCAAAGGTTCTCCAACGCGGAGTTTCTCTAACGCGGAGATTCTCCAACGCGGAGTTTCTCCAGCCCGGAGTTTCTCCAGCACGGAGTTTCTCCAGCGCGGAGTTTCTAAAGCGCGGAGTTTCTCCAGCGCGGAGTTTCTCCAGCGCGGAGTTTCTCCAGCACGGAGTTTCTCCAATGCGGAGTTTCTCCAGCGCGGAGTTTCTCCAGCGCGGAGTTTCTTCAACACGCAGTTCTCCAAACACGGAGTTTCTCCAGCGCGGAATTTCTCCAGCGTGGAGTATCTGCATCACGGAGTTTCTCCAGTGCCGAGTTTCTCCAACACTGAGTTTCTCCAGCATGGAGGTTCTCCAACACGGATTCTCCACGCGGAGTTTCTCCACCGGATTCTCCAGCTGGAGTTTCTCCAAGACGGAGTTTCTCCAACACGGAGTTTCTCCAACACGGAGTTTCTCCAGCGCGGAGTTACTCCAGCGCGGAGTTTCTCCAACGCGGAGTTTCTCTAACGCGGGCTTTCTCCAACGCGGAGTTTCTCCAACGCGGAATTTCTCCAGCGCGGAGTTTCTTCATCGTGGAGTTTCTCCAGCGAGGAGTTTCTCCAGCGCGGAGTTTCTCCAGCGCGGAGTTTCTCCAGCGCGGAGTTTCTTCAACGCGAAGTTTCTTTAACACGGACTTTCTCCAGCACGGACTTTCTCCGCCGCGGAGTTACTCCAGCGCGGAGTTTCTCCAACGCGGAGTTTCTCCAACGCGGAGTTTCTCTAGGGCGGAGTTTCTCCAACGCGGAGTTTCTCCAACACGGAGTTTCTCCAGCGCGGAGTTTCTCCAACGCGTAGTTTCTCCAAGCGAGTTCTCCAACGCGGAGTTTCTCCAGCGCGGAGTTTCTCCAGCGCGGAGTTCCTTCAACACAGAGTTTCTCCAACACGGAGTCTCTCCAGCGCGGAGTTTCTTCAAATCGATGTTTCTCCAACGCGGAGTTTCTCCAACGCGGAGTTTCTCCAGCGCGGAGTTTATCCAGCCCGGAGTTTCTCCAGCGCGGAGTTTCTCCAACACAGAGTTTCTCCAACGCGGACTTTCTCCAGCACGGACTTTCTCCAGCGCGGAGTTTCTCTAGTGCGGAGTTTCTCCAATGCGTAGTTTCTCCAATGCGGAGTTTCTCTAACACGGAGTTTCTCCAGCCCGGAGTTTCTTCAAAGCAAAGTTTCTCCAACGAGGAGTTTCTCTAACGCGGAGATTCTCCAACGCGGAGTTTCTCCAGCGCGGAGTTTCTTCAGCCCGGAGTTTCTCCAGCACGGAGTTTTTCCAGCGCGGAGTTTCTAAAGCGCGGAGTTTCTCCAGTGCCGAGTTTCTCCAGCACTGAGTTTCTCCAGCACGGAGTTTCTCCAACACGGAGTTTCTTCAACGCGGAGTTTCTCCAGCGCGGAGCATCTCCAGCGCGGAGGTTTTCCTACACGGAGTTTCTCCAACACGGAGTTTCTCCAGCGCGGAGTTTCTCCAGCGTGGAGTATCTGCAGCGCGGAGTTTCTCTAAGACGGAGTTTCTCCAGCACGGAGTTTTTCCAGCGCGGAGTTTCTCAAGCGCGGAGTTTCTCCAGCAGCGTGAGTTTCTCCAGCACGGAGTTTCTCCAACACGGAGTTTCTCCAACGTGGAGTTTCTCCAGCGCGGAGTTTCTCCAGCGCGGAGTATCTCCAGCGCGGAGATTCTCCAGCGTGGAGTATCTGCAGCACGGAGTTTCTCCAAGACGGAATTTCTCCAACACGGAGTTTCTCCAACGCGGACTTTCTCCAACGCGGAGTTTCTCCAACGCGGAGTTTCTCCAATGCGGAGTTTGTCCAGCGCGGAGTTTCTGCAGCGCGAAGTTTCTTCAACAGCAGAGTTTCTCCAACACGGAGTTTCTCCAGCGCGGAGTTTCTTCATCGTGGAGTTTCTCCAGCAAGGAGTTTCTCCAGCGCGGAGTTTCTCTAGCGCGGATTTTCTCCAGCGCGGAGTTTCTCCAGCGCGGAGTTTCTCCAACGCGGACTTTGTCCAACGCGGACTTTCTCCAGCGCGGACTTTCTCCAGCGCGGAGTTTCTCCAGCGCGGAATTTCTCCAACACGGAGTTTCTCCAACACGGACTTTCTCCAGCGCGGAGTTTCTTCAACGCGGAGCTTCTCCAAAGCGGAGTGTCTCCAACGCGGAGTTTCTCAAACGCGGAGATTCTCCAGCGTGGAGATTCTCCAGCGCGGACTTTCTCCAGCGCCGACTTTCTCCAACACGGAGTTTCTCCAGCGCGGAGTATCTCCAGCGCGGAGTTTCTCCAACACGGAGTTTCTCCAGCATGGAGTTTCTCCAACACGGAGTTTCTCCAACACGGAGTTTCTCCAACACGCAGTTTCTCCAGCGCAGAGTTTTTCCAGCGCGGAGTTTCTCCAGCGCGGAGTTTCTCCAACACAGAGTTTCTCCAACACGGAGTTTCTCCAATGCGGACTTTCTCCAACGCGGAGTTTCTCCAATGCAGAGTTTCTCCAACGCGGAGTTTCTCCAGCGCGGAGTTTCTGCAGCGCGGAGTTTCTTCAACACAGAGTTTCTCCATCACGGAGTTTCTCCAGCGCGGAGTTTCTTCATCGTGGAGTTTCTCCAGCGAGGAGTTTCTCCAGCGCGGAGTTTCTCCAGCGCGGAGTTTCTCTAGCGCGGAGTTTCTCCAGCGCGGAGTTTCTCCAACGCGGAGTTTCTCCAACGGGGACTTTGTCCAACGTGGACTTTCTCCAGCACGGACTTTCTCCAGCGCGGAGTTTCTCCAACACGGAGTTTCTCCAACACGGAGTTTCTCCAACACGCAGTTTCTCCAGCGCAGAGTTTTTCCAGCGCGGAGTTTCTCCAGCGCGCAGTTTCTCCAACACGGAGTTTCTCCAATGCGGACTTTCTCCAACGCGGAGTTTCTCCAATGCGGAGTTTCTCCAACACGGACTTTCTCCAGAACGGACTTTCTCCAGCGCGGAGTTTCTCTTGTGCGGAGTTTCTCCAACGCGTAGTTTCTCCAATGCGGAGTTTCTCCAACACGAAGTTTCTCCAGCCCGGAGTTTCTTGAAAGCAAAGGTTCTCCAACGCGGAGTTTCTCTAACGCGGAGATTCTCCAACGCGGAGTTTCTCCAGCCCGGAGTTTCTCCAGCACGGAGTTTCTCCAGCGCGGAGTTTCTAAAGCGCGGAGTTTCTCCAGGCCGAGTTTCTCCAGCACTGAGTTTCTCCAGCACGGAGTTCCTCCAATGCGGAGTTTCTCCAGCGCGGAGTATCTCCAGCGCGGAGTTTCTTCAACACGCAGTTTCAAAAACACGGAGTTTCTCCAGCGCGGAATTTCTCCAGCGTGGAGTATCTGCATCACGGAGTTTCTCCAGTGCCGAGTTTCTCCAACACTGAGTTTCTCCAGCATGGAGGTTCTCCAACACGGATTTTCTCCAACGTGGAGTTTCTCCAGCGCGGACTATCTCCAGCGCGGAGTTTCTCCAAGACGGAGTTTCTCCAACACGGAGTTTCTCCAACACGGAGTTCCTCCAGCGCGGAGTTACTCCAGCGCGGAGTTTCTCCAACGCGGAGTTTCTCTAACGCGGGCTTTCTCCAACGCGGAGTTTCTCCAACGCGGAATTTCTCCAGCGCGGAGTTTCTTCATCGTGGAGTTTCTCCAGCGAGGAGTTTCTCCAGCGCGGAGTTTCTTCAACACAGAGTTTCTCCATCACGGAGTTTCTCCAGCGCGGAGTTTCTTCATCGTGGAGTTTCTCCAGCGAGGAGTTTCTCCAGCGCGGAGTTTCTCCAGCGCGGAGTTTCTCCAACGCGGAGTTTGTCCAACGCGGAGTTTCTCTAGGGCGGAGTTTCTCCAACGCGGAGTTTCTCCAACACAGAGTTTCTCCAGCGCGGAGTTTCTCCAACGCGTAGTTTCTCCAATGCGTAGTTTCTCCAACGCGGAGTTTCTCCAGCGCGGAGTTTCTCCAGCGCGGAGTTCCTTCAACACAGAGTTTCTCCAACACGGAGTCTCTCCAGCGCGGAGTTTCTTCAAATCGATGTTTCTCCAACGCGGAGTTTCTCCAACGCGGAGTTTCTCCAGCGCGGAGTTTATCCAGCCCGGAGTTTCTCCAGCGCGGAGTTTCTCCAACACAGAGTTTCTCCAACGCGGACTTTCTCCAGCACGGACTTTCTCCAGCGCGGAGTTTCTCTAGTGCGGAGTTTCTCCAATGCGTAGTTTCTCCAATGTGGAGTTTCTCTAACACGGAGTTTCTCCAGCCCGGAGTTTCTTCAAAGCAAAGTTTCTCCAACGAGGAGTTTCTCTAACGCGGAGATTCTCCAACGCGGAGTTTCTCCAGCGCGGAGTTTCTTCAGCCCGGAGTTTCTCCAGCACGGAGTTTTTCCAGCGCGGAGTTTCTAAAGCGCGGAGTTTCTCCAGTGCCGAGTTTCTCCAGCACTGAGTTTCTCCAGCACGGAGTTTCTCCAACACGGAGTTTCTTCAACGCGGAGATTCTCCAGCGCGGAGCATCTCCAGCGCGGAGGTTTTCCTACACGGAGTTTCTCCAACACGGAGTTTCTCCAGCGCGGAGTTTCTCCAGCGTGGAGTATCTGCAGCGCGGAGTTTCTCTAAGACGGAGTTTCTCCAGCACGGAGTTTTTCCAGCGCGGAGTTTCTAAAGCGCGGAGTTTCTCCAGTGCTGAGTTTCTCCAGCACTGAGTTTCTCCAGCACGGAGTTTCTCCAACACGGAGTTTCTCCAACGTGGAGTTTCTCCAGCGCGGAGATATCTCCAGCGCGGAGTTTCTCCAGCGTGGAGTATCTGCAGCACGGAGTTTCTCCAAGACGGAATTTCTCCAACACGGAGTTTCTCCAACGCGGACTTTCTCCAACGCGGAGTTTCTCCAACGCGGAGTTTCTCCAAAGCGGAGTTTCTCCAATGCGGAGTTTGTCCAGCGCGGAGTTTCTGCAGCGCGAAGTTTCTTCAACACAGAGTTTCTCCAACACGGAGTTTCTCCAGCGCGGAGTTTCTTCATCGTGGAGTTTCTCCAGCAAGGAGTTTCTCCAGCGCGGAGTTTCTCTAGCGCGGATTTTCTCCAGCACGGAGTTTCTCCAGCGCGGAGTTTCTCCAACGCGGACTTTGTCCAACGCGGACTTTCTCCAGCGCGGACTTTCTCCAGCGCGGAGTTTCTCCAGCGCGGAATTTCTCCAACACGGAGTTTCTCCAACACGGACTTTCTCCAGCGCGGAGTTTCTTCAACGCGGAGCTTCTCCAAAGCGGAGTGTCTCCAACGCGGAGTTTCTCAAACGCGGAGATTCTCCAGCGTGGAGATTCTCCAGCGCGGACTTTCTCCAGCGCCGACTTTCTCCAACACGGAGTTTCTCCAGCGCGGAGTATCTCCACCGCGGAGTTTCTCCAACACGGAGTTTCTCCAGCATGGAGTTTCTCCAACACGAAGTTTCTCCAACACGGAGTTTCTCCAACACGCAGTTTCTCCAGCGCAGAGTTTTTCCAGCGCGGAGTTTCTCCAACACAGAGTTTCTCCAACACGGAGTTTCTCCAATGCGGACTTTCTCCAACGCGGAGTTTCTCCAATGCAGAGTTTCTCCAACGCGGAGTTTCTCCAGCGCGGAGTTTCTTCATCGTGGAGTTTCTCCAGCGAGGAGTTTCTCCAGCGCGGAGTTTCTCCAGCGCGGAGTTTCTCCAACACGGATTTTCTCCAACGTGGAGTTTCTCCAGCGGGGACTATCTCCAGCGCGGAGTTTCTCCAAGACGGAGTTTCTCCAACACGGAGTTTCTCCAACACGGAGTTCCTCCAGCGCGGAGTTTCTCCAACGCGGAGTTTCTCTAACGCGGGCTTTCTCCAACGCGGAGTTTCTCCAACGCGGAATTTCTCCAGCGCGGAGTTTCTTCATCGTGGAGTTTCTCCAGCGAGGAGTTTCTCCAGCGCGGAGTTTCTCCAGCGCGGAGTATCTCCAGCGCGGAGTTTCTTCAACGCGGAGTTTCTCCAGCGCGGAGTTTCTCCAGCGCGGAGTTCCTTTAACGCAGAGTTTCTCCAACGCGGACTTTGTCCAACGTGGACTTTCTCCAGCGCGGACTTTCTCCAGCGCGGAGTTTCTCCAGGGCGGAGTGTCTCCAGCGCGGAATTTCTCCAACACGGAGTTTCTCCAACACGGACTTTCACCAGCGCGGAGTTTCTTCAACGCGGAGTTTCTCCAAAGCGGAGTGTCTCCAACGCGGAGTTTCTCAAACGCGGAGATTCTCCAGCGCTGAGTTTCTCCAGCGTGGAGATTCTCCTGAGCGGACTTTCTCCAGCGCCGACTTTCTCCAACACGGAGTTTCTCCAGCGCGGAGTTTCTCCAACACGGAGTTTCTCCAGCATGGAGTTTCTCCAAAACGGAGTTTCTCCAACACGGAGTTTCTCCAACACGCAGTTCTCCAGCGCACTTTTTCCAGCGCGGAGTTTCTCCAGCGCGGAGTTTCTCCAACGCGGAGTTCCTCCAACGCGGAGTTTCTCCAACGTGGAGTTTCTCCAACACGGAGTTTCTCCGGCGCGGAGTTTCTACAGCGCGGAGTATCTCCTGCGCGAACTTTCTCCAAAACGGAGTTTCTCCAGCACGGAGTTTCTCCAGCGCGGAGTTTCTCAAACGCGGACTTTGTCCAACGCGGACTTTCTCCAGCGCGGACTTTCTCCAGCGCGGAGTTTCTCCAGCGCGGAATTTCTCCAACACGGAGTTTCTCCAACACGGACTTTCAGCAGCGCGGAGTTTCTTCAACGCGGAGCTTCTCCAAAGCGGAGTGTCTCCAACGCGGAGTTTCTCAAACGCGGAGGTTCTCCAGCGTGGAGATTCTCCAGCGCGGACTTTCTCCAGCGCCGACTTTCTCCAACACGGAGTTTCTCCAGCGCGGAGTATCTCCAGCGCGGAGTTTCTCCAACACGGAGTTTCTCCAGCATGGAGTTTCTCCAACACGGAGTTTCTCCAACATGGAGTTTCTCCAACACGCAGTTTCTCCAGCGCAGAGTTTTTCCAGCGCGGAGTTTCTCCAGCGCGGAGTTTCTCCAACACAGAGTTTCTCCAACACGGAGTTTCTCCAATGCGGACTTTCTCCAACGCGGAGTTTCTCCAATGCAGAGTTTCTCCAACGCGGAGTTTCTCCAGCGCGGAGTTTCTGCAGCGCGGAGTTTCTTCAACACAGAGTTTCTCCAACACGGAGTTTCTCCAGCGCGGAGTTTCTTCATCGTGGAGTTTCTCCAGCGAGGAGTTTCTCCAGCGCGGAGTTTCTCCAGCGCGGAATTTCTCTAGCACGGAGTTTCTCCAGCGCGGAGTTTCTCCAACGCGGAGTTTCTCCAACGGGGACTTTGTCCAACGTGGACTTTCTCCAGCACGGACTTTCTCCAGCGCGGAGTTTCTCCAGCGCGGAATTTCTCCAACACGGAGTTTCTCCAACACGGACTTTCTCCAGCGCGGAGTTTCTTCAACGCGGAATTTCTCCAAAGCGGAGTGCCTCCAACGCTGAGTTTCTCCAACGCGGAGATTCTCCAGCGCGGAGTTTCTCCAGCGTGGACATTCTCCAGCGCGGACTTTCTCCAGCGCCGACTTTCTCCAACACGGAGTTTCTCCAGCGCGGAGTTTCTCCAGCGCGGAGTTTCTCCAACACAGAGTATCTCCAACACGGAGTTTCTCCAATGCGGACTTTCTCCAACGCGGAGTTTCTCCAATGCGGAGTTTCTCCAACACGGACTTTCTCCAGCATGGACTTTCTCCAGCGCGGGGTTTCTCTTGTGCGGAGTGTCTCCAACGCGTAGTTTCTCCAATGCGGAGTTTCTCCAACACGAAGTTTCTCCATCCCGGAGTTTCTTGAAAGCAAAGGTTCTCCAACGCGGAGTTTCTCTAACGCGGAGATTCTCCAACGCGGAGTTTCTCCAGCCCGGAGTTTCTCCAGCACGGAGTTTCTCCAGCGCGGAGTTTCTAAAGCGCGGAGTTTCTCCAGTGCCGAGTTTCTCCAGCACTGAGTTTTTCCAGCACGGAGTTTCTCCAATGCGAAGTTTCTCCAGCGCGGAGTATCTCCAGCGCGGAGTTTCTTCAACACGCAGTATCTCCAACACGGAGTTTCTCCAGCGCGGAATTTCTCCAGCGTGGAGTATCTGCAGCACGGAGTTTCTCCAAGACGGAGTTTCTCCAGTGCCGAGTTTCTCCACCACTGAGTTTCTCCAGCATGGAGGTTCTCCAACACGGATTTTCTCCAACGTGGAGTTTCTCCAGCGCGGACTATCTCCAGCGCGGAGTTTCTTCAAGACGGAGTTTCTCCAACACGGAGTTTCTCCAACACGGAGTTCCTCCAGCGCGGAGTTACTCCAGCGCGGAGTTTCTCCAACGCGGAGTTTCTCTAACGCGGGCTTTCTCCAACGCGGAGTTTCTCCAACGCGGAATTTCTCCAGCGCGGAGTTTCTTCATCGTGGAGTTTCTCCAGCGAGGAGTTTCTCCAGCGCGGAGTTTCTCCAGCGCGGAGTATCTCCAGCGCGGAGTTTCTTCAACGCGGAGTTTCTCCAGCGCGGAGTTTCTCCAGCGCGGAATTTCTCCAACACGGAGTTTCTCCAACACGGACTTTCTCCAGCGCGGAGTTTCTTCAACGCGGAGTTTCTCTAAAGCGGAGTTTCTCCGGCCCGGAGTTTCTCCAGCACGGAGTTTCTCCAGCGCGGAGTTTCTAAAGCGCGGAGTTTCTCCAGTGCCGAGTTTTTCCAGCACCGAGTTTCTCCAGCACGGAGGTTCTCCAATGCGGAGTTTCTCCAGCGCGGAGTATCTCCAACGCGGAGATTCTCCAACGCGGAGTTTCTCCAGCGCGGAGTTTCTAAAGCGCGGAGTTTCTCCAGTGCCGTGTTTCTCCCGCACTGAGTTTCTCCAGCACGGAGTTTCTCCAACACGGAGTTTCTCCAGCGCGGAGTTTCTCCAGCATGGAGTATCTGCAGCGCGGAGTTTCTCCAACACGGAGTTTCTCCAACACGGAGTTTCTCTAGCACGGAGTTTCTCCAGCGTGGAGTATCTGCAGCGCGGAGTTTCTCCAAGACGGAGTTTCTCCAGCAGGGAGTTTCTCCAGCGCGGAGTTTCTAAAGCGCGGAGTTTCTCCAGTGCCGAGTTTCTCCAGCACTGAGTTTCTCCAGCACGGAGTTTCTCCAACACGGAGTTTCTACAACGTGGAGTTTCTCCAGCGCGGAGTTTCTCCAGCGCGGAGTATCTCCAGCGCGGAGTTTCTCCAGCGTGGAGTATCTGCAGCACGGAGTTTCTCCAAGACGGAATTTCTCCAACACGGAGTTTCTCCAACGCGGACTTTCTCCAACGCGGAGATTCTCCAACGCGTAGTTTCTCCAAAGCGGAGTTTCTCCAATGCGGAGTTAGTCCAGCGCGGAGTTTCTGCAGCGCGGAGTTTCTTCAACACAGAGTTTCTCCAACACGGAGTTTCTCCAGCGCGGTGATTCTTCATCTTGGAGTTTCTCCAGCGAGGAGTTTCTCCAGCGCGGAGTTTCTCTAGCGCGGGTTTTCTCCAGCGCGGAGTTTCTCCAGCGCGGAGTTTTTCCAACGCGGAGTTTCTCCAACGCGGACTTTGTCCAACGCGGACTTTCTCCAGCGCGTACTTTCTCCAGCGCGGAGTTTCTCCAGCGCGGAATTTCTCCAACACGGAGTTTCTCCAACACGGACTTTCTCCAGCGCGTAGTTTCTTCAACGCGGAGCTTCTCCAAAGCGGAGTGTCTCCAACGCGGAGTTTCTCAAACGCGGAGATTCTCCAGCGTGGAGATTCTCCAGCGCGGACTTTCTCCAGCGCCGAATTTCTCCAAAACGGAGTTTCTCCAGCGCGGAGTATCTCCAGCATGGAGTTTCTCCAACACGGAGTTTCTCCAACACGCAGTTTCTCCAGCGCAGAGTTTTCCCAGCGCGGAGTTTCTCCAGCGCGGAGTTTCTCCAATGCAGAGTTTCTCCAACGCGGAGTTTCTCCAGCGCGGAGTTTCTGCAGCGCGGAGTTTCTTCAACACAGAGTTTCTCCAACACGGAGTTTCTCCAGCGCGGAGTTTCTTCATCGTGGAGTTTCTCCAGCGAGGAGTTTCTCCAGCGCGGAGTTTCTCCAGCGCGGAGTTTCTCTAGCGCGGAGTTTCTCCAACGCGGAGTTTCTCCAACGGGGACTTTGTCCAACGCGGACTTTCTCCAGCACGGACTTTCTCCAGCGCGGAATTTTTCCAACACGGAGTTTCTCCAACACGGACTTTCTCCAGCGCGGAGTTTCTTCAACGCGGAGTTTCTCCAAAGCGGAGTGTCTCCAACGCTGAGTTTCTCAAACGCGGAGATTCTCCAGCGCGGAGTTTCTCCAGCGTGGAGATTCTCCAGCGTGGACTTTCTCCAGCGCCGACTTTCTCCAACACGGAGTTTCTCCAGCGTGGAGTTTCTCCAGCGCGGAGTTTCTCCAACACGGAGTTTTTCCAACACGGACTTTCTCCAGCGCGGAGTTTCTTCAACGCGGAGCTTCTCCAAAGCGGAATGTCTCCATCGCGGAGTTTCTAAACGCGGAGATTCTCCAGCGTGGAGATTCTCCAGCGCGGACTTTCTCCAGCGCCGACTTTCTCCAACACGGAGTTTCTCCAGCGCGGAGTTTCTCCACCGCGGAGTATCTCCAGCGCGGAGTTTCTCCAACACGGAGTTTCTCCAGCATGGAGTTTCTCCAACACGGAGTTTCTCCAACACGGAGTTTCTCCAACACGCAGTTTCTCCAGCGCAGAGTTTTTCCAGTGCGGAGTTTCTCCAGCGCGGAGTTTCTCCAACACAGAGTTTCTCCAACACGGAGTTTCTCCAATGCGGACTTTCTCCAACGCGGAGTTTCTCCAATGCGGAGTTTCTCCAACACGGACTTTCTCCAGCACGGACTTTCTCCAGCGCGGAGTTTCTCTAGTGCGGAGTTTCTCCAATGCGTAGTTTCTCCAATGCGGAGTTTCTCCAACACGAAGTTTCTCCAGCCCGGAGTATCTTGAAAGCAAAGGTTCTCCAACGCGGAGTTTCTCTAACGCGGAGATTCTCCAACGCGGAGTTTCTCCAGCCCGGAGTTTCTCCAGCACGGAGTTTCTCCAGCGCGGAGTTTCTAAAGCGCGGAGTTTCTCCAGTGCCGAGTTTCTCCAGCACTGAGTTTTTCCAGCACGGAGTTTCTCCAATGCGGAGTTTCTCCAGCGCGGAGTATCTCCAGCGCGGAGTTTCTTCAACACGCAGTTTCTCCAACACGGAGTTTCTCCAGCGCGGAATTTCTCCAGCGTGGAGTATCTGCAGCACGGAGTTTCTCCAAGACGGAGTTTCTCCAGCGCGGAGTTTCTAAAGCGCGGAGTTTCTCCAGTGCCGAGTTTCTCCACCACTGAGTTTCTCCAGCATGGAGGTTCTCCAACACGGATTTTCTCCAACGTGGAGTTTCTCCAGCGCGGACTATCTCCAGCGCGGAGTTTCTTCAAGACGGAGTTTCTCCAACACGGAGTTTCTCCAACACGGAGTTCCTCCAGCGCGGAGTTACTCCAGCGCGGAGTTTCTCCAACGCGGAGTTTCTCTAACGCGGGCTTTCTCCAACGCGGAGTTTCTCCAACGCGGAATTTCTCCAGCGCGGAGTTTCTTCATCGTGGAGTTTCTCCAGCGAGGAGTTTCTCCAGCGCGGAGTTTCTCCAGCGCGGAGTATCTCCAGCGCGGAGTTTCTTCAACGCGGAGTTTCTCCAGCGCGGAGTTTCTCCAGCGCGGAGTTTCTCCAGCGCGGAGTGTCTCCAGCGCGGAATTTCTCCAACACGGAGTTTCTCCAACACGGACTTTCTCCAGCGCGGAGTTTCTTCAACGCGGAGTTTCTCCAAAGCGGAGTGTCTCCAACGCGGAGTTTCTCAAACGCGGTGATTCTCCAGCGCTGAGTTTCTCCAGCGTGGAGATTCTCCTGAGCGGACTTTCTCCAGCGCCGACTTTCTCCAACACGGAGTTTCTCCAGCGCGGAGTTTCTCCAGCGCGGAGTATCTCCAGCGCGGAGTTTCTCCAACACGGAGTTTCTCCAGCATGGAGTTTCTCCAAAACGGAGTTTCTCCAACACGGAGTTTCTCCAACACGCAGTTTCTCCAGCGCAGTTTTTCCAGCGCGGAGTTTCTCCAGCGCGGAGTTTCTCCAACGCGGAGTTCCTCCGACGCGGAGTTTCTCCAACGTGGAGTTTCTCCAACACGGAGTTTCTCCGGCGCGGAGTTTCTACAGCGCGGAGTATCTCCTGCGCGAACTTTCTTCAAAACGGAGTTTCTCCAGCACGGAGTTTCTCCAGCGCGGAGTTTCTCGAACACGCAGTTTCTCCAACGCGGACTTTCTCAAACTCGGAGTTTCTCAAACGCGGACTTTCTCCAACGCGGAATTTCTCCAAAGCGGAGTTTCTCCAGCGCGGAGTTTCTCCAGCGCGGAGTTTCTCCAAAACAGAGTTTCTCCAACACGTAGTTTCTCCAACACGGACTTTCTCCAGCACGCACTTTCTCCGCCGCGGAGTTTCTAAAGCGCGGAGTTTCTCCAGCGCGGAGATTCTCCAACGCGGAGTTTCTCCAACGCGGAGTTTCTCCAACGCGGACTTTCTCCAACTCGAAGTTTCTCCAACGCGGAGTTTCTCTAGCGCAGAGTTTCTCCAACGCGGAGTTTCTCCAACGCGGAGTGTCTCCAACGCGGAGTTTCTCTAGCGCAGAGTTTCTCCAACGCGTAGTTTCTCCAATGCGGAGTTTCTCCAACGCGGAGTTTCTCCAGCGCGGAGTTTCTTCAACACAGAGTTTCTCCGACACGGAGTTTCTCCAGCGCGGAGTGTCTTCATCGTGGAGTTTCTCCAGCCAGGAGTTTCTCCAGCGCGGAGTTTCTCCATAGCGGAGTTTCTCCTGTGCGGAGTATCTCAAACGCGGAGTTTCTCCTGTGCGGAGTTTCTCCAGCACGGAGTATCACCAACACGGAATTTCTCCAGCGTGGAGCATCTGCAGCGCGGAGTTTGCTACAGCGCGGAGTATCTCCAGCGCGGACTTTCTCCAAAACGGAGTTTCTCCAGCACGGAGTTTCTCCAGCGCGGAGTTTCTCGAACGCGCAGTTTCTCCAACGCGTAGTTTCTCCAACGCGGAGTTTCTCCAGCGCGCGGAGTTTCTCCAAAACAGTTTCTCCAACACGGAGTTTCTCCAACACGGACTTTCTCCAGCACGGACTTTCTCCGCTTCGTAGTTTTTAAAGCGCGGAGTTTCTCCAACGCGGACTTTCTCCAACGCGGAGTTTCTTCAACGCGGAGCTTCTCCAAAGCGGAGTGTCTCCAACGCGGAGTTTCTTTCACAAACGTGGAGATTCTCCAGCGTGGAGATTCTCCAGCGCGGACTTTCTCCAGCGCCGACCTTCTCCAACACGGAGTTTCTCCAGCGCGGAGAATCTCCAGCGCGAAGTTTCTCCAACACGGAGTTTCTCCAGCATGGAGTTTCTCCAACACGGAGTTTCTCCAACACGGAGTTTCTCCAACACGCAGTTTCTCCAGCGCAGAGTTTTTCCAGCGCGGAGTTTCTCCAGCGCGGAGTTTCTCCAACACAGAGTTTCTCCAACACGGAGTTTCTCCAATGCGGACTTTCTCCAACGCGGAGTTTCTCCAATGCGGAGTTTCTCCAACGCGGAATATCTCCAGCGCGGAGTTTCTGCAGCGCGGAGTTTCTTCAACACAGAGTTTATCCAACACGGAGTTTCTCCAGCGCGGAGTTTCTTCATCGTGGAGTTTCTCCAGCGAGGAGTTCTCCAGCGCGGAGTTTCTCTAGCGCGGAGTTTCTCCAGCGCGGAGTTTCTCCAACGCGGAGTTTCTCCAACGGGGACTTTGTCCAACGCGGACTTTCTCCAGCGCGGACTTTCTCCGGCGCGGAGTTTCTCCAGCGCGGAATTTCTCCAACACGGAGTTTCTCCAACACGGACTTTCTCCAGCGCGGAGTTACTTCAACGCGGAGTTTCTCCAAAGCGGAGTGTCTCCAACTCTGAGTTTCTCAAACGCGGAGATTCTCCAGCGCGGAGTTTCTCCAGCGCGGAGTTTCTCCAGCGTGGAGATTCTCCAGCGCGGACTTTCTCCAGCGCCGACTTTCTCCAACACGGAGTTTCTCCAACGCGGAGATTCTCCAGCGCGGAGTTTCTCCAGCGTGGACATTCTCCAGCGCGGACTTTCTCCAGCGCCGACTTTCTCCAACACGGAGTTTCTCCAGCGCGGAGTTTCTCCAGCGCGGAGTTTCTCCAACACAGAGTTTCTCCAACACGGAGTTTCTCCAATGCGGAGTTTCTCCAACACGGACTTTCTCCAGCATGGACTTTCTCCAGCGCGGAGTTTCTCTTGTGCGGAGTGTCTCCAACGCGTAGTTTCTCCAATGCGGAGTTTCTCCAACACGAAGTTTCTCCATCCCGGAGTTTCTTGAAAGCAAAGGTTCTCCAACGCGGAGTTTCTCTAACGCGGAGATTCTCCAACGCGGAGTTTCTCCAGCCCGGAGTTTCTCCAGCACGGAGTTTCTCCAGCGCGGAGTTTCTAAAGCGCGGAGTTTCTCCAGTGCCGAGTTTCTCCAGCACTGAGTTTTTCCAGCACGGAGTTTCTCCAATGCGGAGTTTCTCCAGCGCGGAGTATCTCCAGCGCGGAGTTTCTTCAACACGCAGTTTCTCCAACACGGAGTTTCTCCAGCGCGGAATTTCTCCAGCGTGGAGTATCTGCAGCACGGAGTTTCTCCAAGACGGAGTTTCTCCAGTGCCGAGTTTCTCCACCACTGAGTTTCTCCAGCATGGAGGTTCTCCAACACGGATTTTCTCCAACGTGGAGTTTCTCCAGCGCGGACTATCTCCAGCGCGGAGTTTCTTCAAGACGGAGTTTCTCCAACACGGAGTTTCTCCAACACGGAGTTCCTCCAGCGCGGAGTTACTCCAGCGCGGAGTTTCTCCAACGCGGAGTTTCTCTAACGCGGGCTTTCTCCAACGCGGAGTTTCTCCAACGCGGAATTTCTCCAGCGCGGAGTTTCTTCATCGTGGAGTTTCTCCAGCGAGGAGTTTCTCCAGCGCGGAGTTTCTCCAGCGCGGAGTATCTCCAGCGCGGAGTTTCTTCAACGCGGAGTTTCTCCAGCGCGGAGTTTCTCCAGCGCGGAATTTCTCCAACACGGAGTTTCTCCAACACGGACTTTCTCCAGCGCGGAGTTTCTTCAACGCGGAGTTTCTCTAAAGCGGAGTTTCTCCGGCCCGGAGTTTCTCCAGCACGGAGTTTCTCCAGCGCGGAGTTTCTAAAGCGCGGAGTTTCTCCAGTGCCGAGTTTTTCCAGCACCGAGTTTCTCCAGCACGGAGGTTCTCCAATGCGGAGTTTCTCCAGCGCGGAGTATCTCCAACGCGGAGATTCTCCAACGCGGAGTTTCTCCAGCGCGGAGTTTCTAAAGCGCGGAGTTTCTCCAGTGCCGTGTTTCTCCCGCACTGAGTTTCTCCAGCACGGAGTTTCTCCAACACGGAGTTTCTCCAGCGCGGAGTTTCTCCAGCATGGAGTATCTGCAGCGCGGAGTTTCTCCAACACGGAGTTTCTCCAACACGGAGTTTCTCTAGCGCGGAGTTTCTCCAGCGTGGAGTATCTGCAGCGCGGAGTTTCTCCAAGACGGAGTTTCTCCAGCAGGGAGTTTCTCCAGCGCGGAGTTTCTAAAGCGCGGAGTTTCTCCAGTGCCGAGTTTCTCCAGCACTGGGTTTCTCCAGCACGGAGTTTCTCCAACACGGAGTTTCTACAACGTGGAGTTTCTCCAGCGCGGAGTTTCTCCAGCGCGGAGTATCTCCAAGGCGGAGTTTCTCCAGCGTGGAGTATCTGCAGCACGGAGTTTCTCCAAGACGGAATTTCTCCAACACGGAGTTTCTCCAACGCAGACTTTCTCCAACGCGGAGATTCTCCAACGCGTAGTTTCTCCAAAGCGGAGTTTCTCCAATGCGGAGTTAGTCCAGCGCGGAGTTTCTGCAGCGCGGAGTTTCTTCAACACAGAGTTTCTCCAACACGGAGTTTCTCCAGCGCGGTGATTCTTCATCTTGGAGTTTCTCCAGCGAGGAGTTTCTCCAGCGCGGAGTTTCTCTAGCGCGGGTTTTCTCCAGCGCGGAGTTTCTCCAGCGCGGAGTTTTTCCAACGCGGAGTTTCTCCAACGCGGACTTTGTCCAACGCGGACTTTCTCCAGCGCAGACTTTCTCCAGCGCGGAGTTTCTCCAGCGCGGAATTTCTCCAACACGGAGTTTCTCCAACACGGACTTTCTCCAGCGCGTAGTTTCTTCAACGCGGAGCTTCTCCAAAGCGGAGTGTCTCCAACGCGGAGTTTCTCAAACGCGGAGATTCTCCAGCGTGGAGATTCTCCAGCGCGGACTTTCTCCAGCGCCGAATTTCTCCAAAACGGAGTTTCTCCAGCGCGGAGTATCTCCAGCATGGAGTTTCTCCAACACGGAGTTTCTCCAACACGCAGTTTCTCCAGCGCAGAGTTTTCCCAGCGCGGAGTTTCTCCAGCGCGGAGTTTCTCCAATGCAGAGTTTCTCCAACGCGGAGTTTCTCCAGCGCGGAGTTTCTGCAGCGCGGAGTTTCTTCAACACAGAGTTTCTCCAACACGGAGTTTCTCCAGCGCGGAGTTTCTTCATCGTGGAGTTTCTCCAGCGAGGAGTTTCTCCAGCGCGGAGTTTCTCCAGCGCGGAGTTTCTCTAGCGCGGAGTTTCTCCAGCGCGGAGTTTCTCCAACGCGGAGTTTCTCCAACGGGGACTTTGTCCAACGCGGACTTTCTCCAGCACGGACTTTCTCCAGCGCGGAATTTTTCCAACACGGAGTTTCTCCAACACGGACTTTCTCCAGCGCGGAGTTTCTTCAACGCGGAGTTTCTCCAAAGCGGAGTGTCTCCAACGCTGAGTTTCTCAAACGCGGAGATTCTCCAGCGCGGAGTTTCTCCAGCGTGGAGATTCTCCAGCGCGGACTTTCTCCAGCGCCGACTTTCTCCAACACGGAGTTTCTCCAGCGTGGAGTTTCTCCAGCGCGGAGTTTCTCCAACACGGAGTTTTTCCAACACGGACTTTCTCCAGCGCGGAGTTTCTTCAACGCGGAGCTTCTCCAAAGCGGAATGTCTCCATCGCGGAGTTTCTAAACGCGGAGATTCTCCAGCGTGGAGATTCTCCAGCGCGGACTTTCTCCAGCGCCGACTTTCTCCAACACGGAGTTTCTCCAGCGCGGAGTTTCTCCACCGCGGAGTATCTCCAGCGCGGAGTTTCTCCAACACGGAGTTTCTCCAGCATGGAGTTTCTCCAACACGGAGTTTCTCCAACACGGAGTTTCTCCAACACGCAGTTTCTCCAGCGCAGAGTTTTTCCAGTGCGGAGTTTCTCCAGCGCGGAGTTTCTCCAACACAGAGTTTCTCCAACACGGAGTTTCTCCAAAGCGGACTTTCTCCAACGCGGAGTTTCTCCAATGCGGAGTTTCTCCAACACGGACTTTCTCCAGCACGGACTTTCTCCAGCGCGGAGTTTCTCTAGTGCGGAGTTTCTCCAACGCGTAGTTTCTCCAATGCGGAGTTTCTCCAACACGAAGTTTCTCCAGCCCGGAGTTTCTTGAAAGCAAAGGTTCTCCAACGCGGAGTTTCTCTAACGCGGAGATTCTCCAACGCGGAGTTTCTCCAGCCCGGAGTTTCTCCAGCACGGAGTTTCTCCAGCGCGGAGTTTCTAAAGCGCGGAGTTTCTCCAGTGCCGAGTTTCTCCAGCACTGAGTTTTTCCAGCACGGAGTTTCTCCAGCGCGGAATTTCTCCAGCGTGGAGTATCTGCAGCACGGAGTTTATCCAAGACGGAGTTTCTCCAGCGCGGAGTTTCTAAAGCGCGGAGTTTCTCCAGTGCCGAGTTTCTCCACCACTGAGTTTCTCCAGCATGGAGGTTCTCCAACACGGATTTTCTCCAACGTGGAGTTTCTCCAGCGCGGACTATCTCCAGCGCGGAGTTTCTTCAAGACGGAGTTTCTCCAACACGGAGTTTCTCCAACACGGAGTTCCTCCAGCGCGGAGTTACTCCAGCGCGGAGTTTCTCCAACGCGGAGTTTCTCTAACGCGGGCTTTCTCCAACGCGGAGTTTCTCCAACGCGGAATTTCTCCAGCGCGGAGTTTCTTCATCGTGGAGTTTCTCCAGCGAGGAGTTTCTCCAGCGCGGAGTTTCTCCAGCGCGGAGTATCTCCAGCGCGGAGTTTCTTCAACGCGGAGTTTCTCCAGCGCGGAGTTTCTCCAGCGCGGAGTTTCTCCAGCGCGGAGTGTGGCCAGCGCGGAATTTCTCCAACGCGGAGTTTCTCCAAAGCGGAGTGTCTCCAACGCGGAGTTTCTCAAACGCGGTGATTCTCCAGCGCTGAGTTTCTCCAGCGTGGAGATTCTCCTGAGCGGACTTTCTCCAGTGCCGACTTTCTCCAACACGGAGTTTCTCCAGCGCGGAGTTTCTCCAGCGCGGAGTATCTCCAGCGCGGAGTTTCTCCAACACGGAGTTTCTCCAGCATGGAGTTTCTCCAAAACGGAGTTTCTCCAACACGGAGTTTCTCCAACACGCAGTTTCTCCAGCGCAGTTTTTCCAGCGCGGAGTTTCTCCAGCGCGGAGTTTCTCCAACGCGGAGTTCCTCCGACGCGGAGTTTCTCCAACGTGGAGTTTCTCCAACACGGAGTTTCTCCGGCGCGGAGTTTCTACAGCGCGGAGTATCTCCTGCGCGAACTTTCTTCAAAACGGAGTTTCTCCAGCACGGAGTTTCTCCAGCGCGGAGTTTCTCGAACACGCAGTTTCTCCAACGCGGACTTTCTCAAACTCGGAGTTTCTCAAACGCGGACTTTCTCCAACGCGGAATTTCTCCAAAGCGGAGTTTCTCCAGCGCGGAGTTTCTCCAGCGCGGAGTTTCTCCAAAACAGAGTTTCTCCAACACGTAGTTTCTCCAACACGGACTTTCTCCAGCACGCACTTTCTCCGCCGCGGAGTTTCTAAAGCGCGGAGTTTCTCCAGCGCGGAGATTCTCCAACGCGGAGTTTCTCCAACGCGGAGTTTCTCCAACGCGGACTTTCTCCAACTCGAAGTTTCTCCAACGCGGAGTTTCTCTAGCGCAGAGTTTCTCCAACGCGGAGTTTCTCCAACGCGGAGTGTCTCCAACGCGGAGTTTCTCTAGCGCAGAGTTTCTCCAACGCGTAGTTTCTCCAATGCGGAGTTTCTCCAACGCGGAGTTTCTCCAGCGCGGAGTTTCTTCAACACAGAGTTTCTCCGACACGGAGTTTCTCCAGCGCGGAGTGTCTTCATCGTGGAGTTTCTCCAGCCAGGAGTTTCTCCAGCGCGGAGTTTCTCCATAGCGGAGTTTCTCCTGTGCGGAGTATCTCAAACGCGGAGTTTCTCCTGTGCGGAGTTTCTCCAGCACGGAGTATCACCAACACGGAATTTCTCCAGCGTGGAGCATCTGCAGCGCGGAGTTTGCTACAGCGCGGAGTATCTCCAGCGCGGACTTTCTCCAAAACGGAGTTTCTCCAGCACGGAGTTTCTCCAGCGCGGAGTTTCTCGAACGCGCAGTTTCTCCAACGCGTAGTTTCTCCAACGCGGAGTTTCTCCAGCGCGCGGAGTTTCTCCAAAACAGTTTCTCCAACACGGAGTTTCTCCAACACGGACTTTCTCCAGCACGGACTTTCTCCGCTTCGTAGTTTTTAAAGCGCGGAGTTTCTCCAACGCGGACTTTCTCCAACGCGGAGTTTCTTCAACGCGGAGCTTCTCCAAAGCGGAGTGTCTCCAACGCGGAGTTTCTTTCACAAACGTGGAGATTCTCCAGCGTGGAGATTCTCCAGCGCGGACTTTCTCCAGCGCCGACCTTCTCCAACACGGAGTTTCTCCACCGCGGAGTATCTCCAGCGCGAAGTTTCTCCAACACGGAGTTTCTCCAGCATGGTGTTTCTCCAACACGGAGTTTCTCCAACACGGAGTTTCTCCAACACGCAGTTTCTCCAGCGCAGAGTTTTTCCAGCGCGGAGTTTCTCCAGCGCAGAGTTTCTCCAACACAGAGTTTCTCCAACACGGAGTTTCTCCAATGCGGACTTTCTCCAACGCGGAGTTTCTCCAATGCGGAGTTTCTCCAACGCGGAATATCTCCAGCGCGGAGTTTCTGCAGCGCGGAGTTTCTTCAACACAGAGTTTATCCAACACGGAGTTTCTCCAGCGCGGAGTTTCTTCATCGTGGAGTTTCTCCAGCGAGGAGTTCTCCAGCGCGGAGTTTCTCTAGCGCGGAGTTTCTCCAGCGCGGAGTTTCTCCAACGCGGAGTTTCTCCAACGGGGACTTTGTCCAACGCGGACTTTCTCCAGCGCGGACTTTCTCCGGCGCGGAGTTTCTCCAGCGCGGAATTTTTCCAACACGGAGTTTCTCCAACACGGACTTTCTCCAGCGCGGAGTTACTTCAACGCGGAGTTTCTCCAAAGCGGAGTGTCTCCAACTCTGATTTTCTCAAACGCGGAGATTCTCCAGCGCGGAGTTTCTCCAGCGCGGAGTTTCTCCAGCGTGGAGATTCTCCAGCGCGGACTTTCTCCAGCGCCGACTTTCTCCAACACGGAGTTTCTCCAACGCGGAGATTCTCCAGCGCGGAGTTTCTCCAGCGTGGACATTCTCCAGCGCGGACTTTCTCCAGCGCCGACTTTCTCCAACACGGAGTTTCTCCAGCGCGGAGTTTCTCCAGCGCGGAGTTTCTCCAACACAGAGTTTCTCCAACACGGAGTTTCTCCAATGCGGAGTTTCTCCAACACGGACTTTCTCCAGCATGGACTTTCTCCAGCGCGGAGTTTCTCTTGTGCGGAGTGTCTCCAACGCGTAGTTTCTCCAATGCGGAGTTTCTCCAACACGAAGTTTCTCCATCCCGGAGTTTCTTGAAAGCAAAGGTTCTCCAACGCGGAGTTTCTCTAACGCGGAGATTCTCCAACGCGGAGTTTCTCCAGCCCGGAGTTTCTCCAGCACGGAGTTTCTCCAGCGCGGAGTTTCTAAAGCGCGGAGTTTCTCCAGTGCCGAGTTTCTCCAGCACTGAGTTTTTCCAGCACGGAGTTTCTCCAATGCGGAGTTTCTCCAGCGCGGAGTATCTCCAGCGCGGAGTTTCTTCAACACGCAGTTTCTCCAACACGGAGTTTCTCCAGCGCGGAATTTCTCCAGCGTGGAGTATCTGCAGCACGGAGTTTCTCCAAGACGGAGTTTCTCCAGTGCCGAGTTTCTCCACCACTGAGTTTCACCAGCATGGAGGTTCTCCAACACGGATTTTCTCCAACGTGGAGTTTCTCCAGCGCGGACTATCTCCAGCGCGGAGTTTCTTCAAGACGGAGTTTCTCCAACACGGAGTTTCTCCAACACGGAGTTCCTCCAGCGCGGAGTTACTCCAGCGCGGAGTTTCTCCAACGCGGAGTTTCTCTAACGCGGGCTTTCTCCAACGCGGAGTTTCTCCAACGCGGAATTTCTCCAGCGCGGAGTTTCTTCATCGTGGAGTTTCTCCAGCGAGGAGTTTCTCCAGCGCGGAGTTTCTCCAGCGCGGAGTATCTCCAGCGCGGAGTTTCTTCAACGCGGAGTTTCTCCAGCGCGGAGTTTCTCCAGCGCGGAATTTCTCCAACACGGAGTTTCTCCAACACGGACTTTCTCCAGCGCGGAGTTTCTTCAACGCGGAGTTTCTCTAAAGCGGAGTTTCTCCGGCCCGGAGTTTCTCCAGCACGGAGTTTCTCCAGCGCGGAGTTTCTAAAGCGCGGAGTTTCTCCAGTGCCGAGTTTTTCCAGCACCGAGTTTCTCCAGCACGGAGGTTCTCCAATGCGGAGTTTCTCCAGCGCGGAGTATCTCCAACGCGGAGATTCTCCAACGCGGAGTTTCTCCAGCGCGGAGTTTCTAAAGCGCGGAGTTTCTCCAGTGCCGTGTTTCTCCCGCACTGAGTTTCTCCAGCACGGAGTTTCTCCAACACGGAGTTTCTCCAGCGCGGAGTTTCTCCAGCATGGAGTATCTGCAGCGCGGAGTTTCTCCAACACGGAGTTTCTCCAACACGGAGTTTCTCTAGCGCGGAGTTTCTCCAGCGTGGAGTATCTGCAGCGCGGAGTTTCTCCAAGACGGAGTTTCTCCAGCAGGGAGTTTCTCCAGCGCGGAGTTTCTAAAGCGCGGAGTTTCTCCAGTGCCGAGTTTCTCCAGCACTGGGTTTCTCCAGCACGGAGTTTCTCCAACACGGAGTTTCTACAACGTGGAGTTTCTCCAGCGCGGAGTTTCTCCAGCGCGGAGTATCTCCAAGGCGGAGTTTCTCCAGCGTGGAGTATCTGCAGCACGGAGTTTCTCCAAGACGGAATTTCTCCAACACGGAGTTTCTCCAACGCGGACTTTCTCCAACGCGGAGATTCTCCAACGCGTAGTTTCTCCAAAGCGGAGTTTCTCCAATGCGGAGTTAGTCCAGCGCGGAGTTTCTGCAGCGCGGAGTTTCTTCAACACAGAGTTTCTCCAACACGGAGTTTCTCCAGCGCGGTGATTCTTCATCTTGGAGTTTCTCCAGCGAGGAGTTTCTCCAGCGCGGAGTTTCTCTAGCGCGGGTTTTCTCCAGCGCGGAGTTTCTCCAGCGCGGAGTTTTTCCAACGCGGAGTTTCTCCAACGCGGACTTTGTCCAACGCGGACTTTCTCCAGCGCGGACTTTCTCCAGCGCGGAGTTTCTCCAGCGCGGAATTTCTCCAACACGGAGTTTCTCCAACACGGACTTTCTCCAGCGCGTAGTTTCTTCAACGCGGAGCTTCTCCAAAGCGGAGTGTCTCCAACGCGGAGTTTCTCAAACGCGGAGATTCTCCAGCGTGGAGATTCTCCAGCGCGGACTTTCTCCAGCGCCGAATTTCTCCAAAACGGAGTTTCTCCAGCGCGGAGTATCTCCAGCATGGAGTTTCTCCAACACGGAGTTTCTCCAACACGCAGTTTCTCCAGCGCAGAGTTTTCCCAGCGCGGAGTTTCTCCAGCGCGGAGTTTCTCCAATGCAGAGTTTCTCCAACGCGGAGTTTCTCCAGCGCGGAGTTTCTGCAGCGCGGAGTTTCTTCAACACAGAGTTTCTCCAACACGGAGTTTCTCCAGCGCGGAGTTTCTTCATCGTGGAGTTTCTCCAGCGAGGAGTTTCTCCAGCGCGGAGTTTCTCCAGCGCGGAGTTTCTCTAGCGCGGAGTTTCTCCAGCGCGGAGTTTCTCCAACGCGGAGTTTCTCCAACGGGGACTTTGTCCAACGCGGACTTTCTCCAGCACGGACTTTCTCCAGCGCGGAATTTTTCCAACACGGAGTTTCTCCAACACGGACTTTCTCCAGCGCGGAGTTTCTTCAACGCGGAGTTTCTCCAAAGCGGAGTGTCTCCAACGCTGAGTTTCTCAAACGCGGAGATTCTCCAGCGCGGAGTTTCTCCAGCGTGGAGATTCTCCAGCGCGGACTTTCTCCAGCGCCGACTTTCTCCAACACGGAGTTTCTCCAGCGTGGAGTTTCTCCAGCGCGGAGTTTCTCCAACACGGAGTTTTTCCAACACGGACTTTCTCCAGCGCGGAGTTTCTTCAACGCGGAGCTTCTCCAAAGCGGAATGTCTCCATCGCGGAGTTTCTAAACGCGGAGATTCTCCAGCGTGGAGATTCTCCAGCGCGGACTTTCTCCAGCGCCGACTTTCTCCAACACGGAGTTTCTCCAGCGCGGAGTTTCTCCACCGCGGAGTATCTCCAGCGCGGAGTTTCTCCAACACGGAGTTTCTCAACCATGGAGTTGCTCCAACACGGAGTTTCTCCAACACGGAGTTTCTCCAACACGCAGTTTCTCCAGCGCAGAGTTTTTCCAGTGCGGAGTTTCTCCAGCGCGGAGTTTCTCCAACACAGAGTTTCTCCAACACGGAGTTTCTCCAATGCGGACTTTCTCCAACGCGGAGTTTCTCCAATGCGGAGTTTCTCCAACACGGACTTTCTCCAGCACGGACTTTCTCCAGCGCGGAGTTTCTCTAGTGCGGAGTTTCTCCAACGCGTAGTTTCTCCAATGCGGAGTTTCTCCAACACGAAGTTTCTCCAGCCCGGAGTTTCTTGAAAGCAAAGGTTCTCCAACGCGGAGTTTCTCTAACGCGGAGATTCTCCAACGCGGAGTTTCTCCAGCCCGGAGTTTCTCCAGCACGGAGTTTCTCCAGCGCGGAGTTTCTAAAGCGCGGAGTTTCTCCAGTGCCGAGTTTCTCCAGCACTGAGTTTTTCCAGCACGGAGTTTCTCCAATGCGGAGTTTCTCCAGCGCGGAGTATCTCCAGCGCGGAGTTTCTTCAACACGCAGTTTCTCCAACACGGAGTTTCTCCAGCGCGGAATTTCTCCAGCGTGGAGTATCTGCAGCACGGAGTTTCTCCAAGACGGAGTTTCTCCAGCGCGGAGTTTCTAAAGCGCGGAGTTTCTCCAGTGCCGAGTTTCTCCACCACTGAGTTTCTCCAGCATGGAGGTTCTCCAACACGGATTTTCTCCAACGTGGAGTTTCTCCAGCGCGGACTATCTCCAGCGCGGAGTTTCTTCAAGACGGAGTTTCTCCAACACGGAGTTTCTCCAACACGGAGTTCCTCCAGCGCGGAGTTACTCCAGCGCGGAGTTTCTCCAACGCGGAGTTTCTCTAACGCGGGCTTTCTCCAACGCGGAGTTTCTCCAACGCGGAATTTCTCCAGCGCGGAGTTTCTTCATCGTGGAGTTTCTCCAGCGAGGAGTTTCTCCAGCGCGGAGTTTCTCCAGCGCGGAGTATCTCCAGCGCGGAGTTTCTTCAACGCGGAGTTTCTCCAGCGCGGAGTTTCTCCAGCGCGGAGTTTCTCCAGCGCGGAGTGTCTCCAGCGCGGAATTTCTCCAACACGGAGTTTCTCCAACACGGACTTTCTCCAGCGCGGAGTTTCTTCAACGCGGAGTTTCTCCAAAGCGGAGTGTCTCCAACGCGGAGTTTCTCAAACGCGGTGATTCTCCAGCGCTGAGTTTCTCCAGCGTGGAGATTCTCCTGAGCGGACTTTCTCCAGCGCCGACTTTCTCCAACACGGAGTTTCTCCAGCGCGGAGTTTCTCCAGCGCGGAGTATCTCCAGCGCGGAGTTTCTCCAACACGGAGTTTCTCCAGCATGGAGTTTCTCCAAAACGGAGTTTCTCCAACACGGAGTTTCTCCAACACGCAGTTTCTCCAGCGCAGTTTTTCCAGCGCGGAGTTTCTCCAGCGCGGAGTTTCTCCAACGCGGAGTTCCTCCGACGCGGAGTTTCTCCAACGTGGAGTTTCTCCAACACGGAGTTTCTCCGGCGCGGAGTTTCTACAGCGCGGAGTATCTCCTGCGCGAACTTTCTTCAAAACGGAGTTTCTCCAGCACGGAGTTTCTCCAGCGCGGAGTTTCTCGAACACGCAGTTTCTCCAACGCGGACTTTCTCAAACTCGGAGTTTCTCAAACGCGGACTTTCTCCAACGCGGAATTTCTCCAAAGCGGAGTTTCTCCAGCGCGGAGTTTCTCCAGCGCGGAGTTTCTCCAAAACAGAGTTTCTCCAACACGTAGTTTCTCCAACACGGACTTTCTCCAGCACGCACTTTCTCCGCCGCGGAGTTTCTAAAGCGCGGAGTTTCTCCAGCGCGGAGATTCTCCAACGCGGAGTTTCTCCAACGCGGAGTTTCTCCAACGCGGACTTTCTCCAACTCGAAGTTTCTCCAACGCGGAGTTTCTCTAGCGCAGAGTTTCTCCAACGCGGAGTTTCTCCAACGCGGAGTGTCTCCAACGCGGAGTTTCTCTAGCGCAGAGTTTCTCCAACGCGTAGTTTCTCCAATGCGGAGTTTCTCCAACGCGGAGTTTCTCCAGCGCGGAGTTTCTTCAACACAGAGTTTCTCCGACACGGAGTTTCTCCAGCGCGGAGTGTCTTCATCGTGGAGTTTCTCCAGCCAGGAGTTTCTCCAGCGCGGAGTTTCTCCATAGCGGAGTTTCTCCTGTGCGGAGTATCTCAAACGCGGAGTTTCTCCTGTGCGGAGTTTCTCCAGCACGGAGTATCACCAACACGGAATTTCTCCAGCGTGGAGCATCTGCAGCGCGGAGTTTGCTACAGCGCGGAGTATCTCCAGCGCGGATTTTCTCCAAAACGGAGTTTCTCCAGCACGGAGTTTCTCCAGCGCGGAGTTTCTCGAACGCGCAGTTTCTCCAACGCGTAGTTTCTCCAACGCGGAGTTTCTCCAGCGCGCGGAGTTTCTCCAAAACAGTTTCTCCAACACGGAGTTTCTCCAACACGGACTTTCTCCAGCACGGACTTTCTCCGCTTCGTAGTTTTTAAAGCGCGGAGTTTCTCCAACGCGGACTTTCTCCAACGCGGAGTTTCTTCAACGCGGAGCTTCTCCAAAGCGGAGTGTCTCCAACGCGGAGTTTCTTTCACAAACGTGGAGATTCTCCAGCGTGGAGATTCTCCAGCGCGGACTTTCTCCAGCGCCGACCTTCTCCAACACGGAGTTTCTCCAGCGCGGAGTATCTCCAGCGCGAAGTTTCTCCAACACGGAGTTTCTCCAGCATGGAGTTTCTCCAACACGGAGTTTCTCCAACACGGAGTTTCTCCAACACGCAGTTTCTCCAGCGCAGAGTTTTTCCAGCGCGGAGTTTCTCCAGCGCGGAGTTTCTCCAACACAGAGTTTCTCCAACACGGAGTTTCTCCAATGCGGACTTTCTCCAACGCGGAGTTTCTCCAATGCGGAGTTTCTCCAACGCGGAATATCTCCAGCGCGGAGTTTCTGCAGCGCGGAGTTTCTTCAACACAGAGTTTATCCAACACGGAGTTTCTCCAGCGCGGAGTTTCTTCATCGTGGAGTTTCTCCAGCGAGGAGTTCTCCAGCGCGGAGTTTCTCTAGCGCGGAGTTTCTCCAGCGCGGAGTTTCTCCAACGCGGAGTTTCTCCAACGGGGACTTTGTCCAACGCGGACTTTCTCCAGCGCGGACTTTCTCCGGCGCGGAGTTTCTCCAGCGCGGAATTTCTCCAACACGGAGTTTCTCCAACACGGACTTTCTCCAGCGCGGAGTTACTTCAACGCGGAGTTTCTCCAAAGCGGAGTGTCTCCAACTCTGAGTTTCTCAAACGCGGAGATTCTCCAGCGCGGAGTTTCTCCAGCGCGGAGTTTCTCCAGCGTGGAGATTCTCCAGCGCGGACTTTCTCCAGCGCCGACTTTCTCCAACACGGAGTTTCTCCAGCGCGGAGTTTCTCCAGCGCGGAGTATCTCCAGCGCGGAGTTTCTCCAACATGGAGTTTCTCCAGCGTGGAGATTCTCCAGCGCGGACTTTCTCCAGCGCCGACTTTCTCCAACACGCAGTTTCTCCAGGGCAGTTTTTCCAGCGCGGAGTTTCTCCAGCGCGGAGTTTCTCCAACACAGAGTTTCTCCAACACGGACTTTCTCCAGCACGGACTTTCTCCAGCGCGGAGTTTCTCTAGTGCGGAGTTTCTCCAACGCGTAGTTTCTCCAATGCAGAGTTTCTCCAACACGGAGTTTTTCCAGCCCGGAGTTTCTTCAAAGCAAAGTTTCTCCAACGCGGAGTTTCTCTAACGCAGAGATTCTCCAACGCGGAGTTTCTCCGGCCCGGAGTTTCTCCAGCACGGAGTTTCTCCAGCGCGGAGTTTCTAAAGCGCGGAGTTTCTCCAGTGCCGAGTTTGTCCAGCACTGAGTTTCTCCAGCACGGAGGTTCTCCAATGCGGAGTTTCTCCAGCGCGGAGTATCTCCAACGCGGAGATTCTCCAACGCGGAGTTTCTCCAGCGCGGAGTTTCTAAAGCGCGGAGTTTCTACAGTGCCGTGTTTCTCCCGCACTGAGTTTCTCCAGCACGGAGTTTCTTCAACACGGAGTTTCTCCAGCGCGGAGTTTCTCCAGCATGGAGTATCTGCAGCGCGGAGTTTCTCCAACACGGAGTTTCTCCAACACGGAGTTTCTCCAGCGCGGAGTTTCTCCAGCGTGGAGTATCTGCAGCGCGGAGTTTCTCCAAGACGGAGTTTCTCCAGCAGGGAGTTTCTCCACCGCGGAGTTTCTAAAGCGCGGAGTTTCTCCAGTGCCGAGTTTCTCCAGCACTGAGTTTCTCCAGCACGGAATTTCTCCAACACGGAGTTTCTCCAACGTGGAGTTTCTCCAGCGCGGAGTTTCTCCAGCGCGGAGTATCTCCAGCGCGGAGTTTCTCCAGCGTGGAGTATCTGCAGCACGGAGTTTCTCCAAGACGGAATTTCTCCAACACGGAGTTTCTCCAACGCGGACTTTCTCCAACGCGTAGTTTCTCCAAAGCGGAGTTTCTCCAATGCGGAGTTAGTCCAGCGCGGAGTTTCTGCAGCGCGGAGTTTCTTCAACACAGAGTTTCTCCAACACGGAGTTTCTCCAGCGCGGT
This sequence comes from Amblyomma americanum, assembly GCA_030143305.2. Lineage (NCBI taxonomy): Eukaryota > Metazoa > Arthropoda > Arachnida > Ixodida > Ixodidae > Amblyomma > Amblyomma americanum. Next base: position 49,135 of record JARKHS020027215.1, on the reverse strand, counting down.
GTTTCTTCATCTTGGAGTTTCTCCAGCGAGGAGTTTCTCCAGCGCGGAGTTTCTCTAGCGCGGATTTTCTCCAGCGCTGAGTTTCTCCAGCGCGGACTTTGTCCAACGCGGACTTTCTCCAGCGCGGACTTTCTCCAGCGCGGAGTTTCTCCAGCGCGGAATTTCTCCAACACGGAGTTTCTCCAACACGGACTTTCTCCAGCGCGTAGTTTCTCCAACGCGGAGTTTCTCCAACGCGGAGTGTCTCCGACGCGGAGTTTCTCTAGCGCAGAGTTTCTCCAACGCGTAGTTTCTCCAATGCGGAGTTTTTCCAACGCGGAGTTTCTCCAGCGCGAAGTTTCTTCAACACAGAGTTTCTCCGACACGGAGTTTCTCCAGCGCGGAGTGTCTTCATCGTGGAGTTTCTCCAGCCAGGAGTTTCTCCAGCGCGGAGTTTCTCCATAGCGGAGTTTCTCCTGTGCGGAGTATCTCAAACGCGGAGTTTCTCCTGTGCGGAGTTTCTCCAGCACGGAGTATCACCAACACGGAATTTCTCCAGCGTGGAGCATCTGCAGCGCGGAGTTTGCTACAGCGCGGAGTATCTCCAGCGCGGACTTTCTCCAAAACGGAGTTTCTCCAGCACGGAGTTTCTCCAGCGCGGAGTTTCTCGAACGCGCAGTTTCTCCAACGCGTAGTTTCTCCAACGCGGAGTTTCTCCAGCGCGTGGAGTTTCTACAAAACAGTTTCTCCAACACGGAGTTTCTCCAACACGGACTTTCTCCAGCACGGACTTTCTCCGCTTCGTAGTTTTTAAAGCGCGGAGTTTCTCCAACGCGGACTTTCTCCAACGCGGAGTTTCTTCAACGCGGAGCTTCTCCAAAGCGGAGTGTCTCCAACGCGGAGTTTCACAAACGTGGAGATTCTCCAGCGTGGAGATTCTCCAGCGCGGACTTTCTCCAGCGCCGACCTTCTCCAACACGGAGTTTCTCCAGCGCGGAGTATCTCCAGCGCGGAGTTTCTCCAACACGGAGTTTCTCCAGCATGGAGTTTCTCCAACATGGAGTTTCTCCAACACGGAGTTTCTCCAACACGCAGTTTCTCCAGCGCAGAGGTTTTCCAGCGCGGAGTTTCTCCAGCGCGGAGTTTCTCCAACACAGAGTTTCTCCAACACGGAGTTTCTCCAATGCGGACTTTCTCCAACGCGGAGTTTCTCCAATGCGGAGTTTCTCCAGCGCGGAGTTTCTGCAGCGCGGAGTTTCTTCAACACAGAGTTTATCCAACACGGAGTTTCTCCAGCGCGGAGTTTCTTCATCGTGGAGTTTCTCCAGCGAGGAGTTCTCCAGCGCGGAGTTTCTCCAGCGCGGAGTTTCTCTAGCGCAGAGTTTCTCCAGCGCGGAGTTTCTCCAACGCGGAGTTTCTCCAACGGGGACTTTGTCCAACGCGGACTTTCTCCAGCGCGGACTTTCTCCGGCGCGGAGTTTCTCCAGCGCGGAATTTCTCCAACACGGAGTTTCTCCAACACGGACTTTCTCCAGCGCGGAGTTACTTCAACGCGGAGTTTCTCCAAAGCGGAGTGTCTCCAACTCTGAGTTTCTCAAACGCGGAGATTCTCCAGCGCGGAGTTTCTCCAGCGCGGAGTTTCTCCAGCGTGGAGATTCTCCAGCGCGGACTTTCTCCAGCGCCGACTTTCTCCAACACGGAGTTTCTCCAGCGCGGAGTTTCTCCAGCGCGGAGTATCTCCAGCGCGGAGTTTCTCCAACATGGAGTTTCTCCAGCGTGGAGATTCTCCAGCGCGGACTTTCTTTAGCGCCGACTTTCTCCAACACGCAGTTTCTCCAGGGCAGTTTTTCCAGCGCGGAGTTTCTCCAGCGCGGAGTTTCTCCAACACAGAGTTTCTCCAACACGGACTTTCTCCAGCACGGACTTTCTCCAGCGCGGAGTTTCTCTAGTGGGGAGTTTCTCCAACGCGTAGTTTCTCCAATGCGGAGTTTCTCCAACACGGAGTTTTTCCAGCCCGGAGTTTCTTCAAAGCAAAGTTTCTCCAACGCGGAGTCTCTCTAACGCGGAGATTCTCCAACGCGGAGTTTCTCCGGCCCGGAGTTTCTCCAGCACGGAGTTTCTCCAGCGCGGAGTTTCTAAAGCGCGGAGTTTCTCCAGTGCTGAGTTTGTCCAGCACTGAGTTTCTCCAGCACGGAGGTTCTCCAATGCGGAGTTTCTCCAGCGCGGAGTATCTCCAACGCGGAGATTCTCCAACGCGGAGTTTCTCCAGCGCGGAGTTTCTAAAGCGCGGAGTTTCTCCAGTGCCGTGTTTCTCCCGCACTGAGTTTCTCCAGCACGGAGTTTCTCCAACACGGAGTTTCTCCAGCGCGGAGTTTCTCCAGCATAAAGTATCTGCAGCGCGGAGTTTCTCCAACACGGAGTTTCTCCAACACGGAGTTTCTCCAGCGCGGAGTTTCTCCAGCGTGGAGTATCTGCAGCGCGGAGTTTCTCCAAGACGGAGTTTCTCCAGCAGGGAGTTTCTCCAGCGCGGAGTTTCTAAAGCGCGGAGTTTCTCCAGTGCCGAGTTTCTCCAGCACTGAGTTTCTCCAGCACGGAGTTTCTCCAACACGGAGTTTCTCCAACGTGGAGATTCTCCAGCGCGGAGTTTCTCCAGCGCGGAGTATCTCCAGCGCGGAGTTTCTCCAGCGTGGAGTATCTGCAGCACGGAGTTTCTCCAAGACGGAATTTCTCCAACACGGAGTTTCTCCAACGCGGACTTTCTCCAACGCGGAGATTCTCCAACGCGTAGTTTCTCCAAAGCGGAGTTTCTCCAATGCGGAGTTAGTCCAGCGCGGAGTTTCTGCAGCGCGGAGTTTCTTCAACACAGAGTTTCTCCAACACGGAGTTTCTCCAGCGCGGTGTTTCTTCATCTTGGAGTTTCTCCAGCGCGGAGTTTCTCCAGTGCGGAATTTCTCCAACACGGAGTTTCTCCAACACGGACTTTCTCCAGCGCGTAGTTTCTTCAACGCGGAGCTTCTCCAAAGCGGAGTGTCTCCAACGCGGAGTTTCTCAAACGCGGAGATTCTCCAGCGTGGAGATTCTCCAGCGCGGACTTTCTCCAGCGCCGAATTTCTCCAAAACGGAGTTTCTCCAGCGCGGAGTATCTCCAGCATGGAGTTTCTCCAACACGGAGTTTCTCCAACACGGAGTTTCTCCAACACGCAGTTTCTCCAGCGCAGAGTTTTCCCAGCGCGGAGTTTCTCCAGCGCGGAGTTTCTCCAACACAGAGTTTCTCCAACACGGAGTTTCTCCAATGCGGACTTTCTCCAACGCGGAGTTTCTCCAATGCGGAGTTTCTCCAACGCGGAGTTTCTCCAGCGCGGAGTTTCTGCAGCGCGGAGTTTCTTCAACACAGAGTTTCTCCAACACGGAGTTTCTCCAGCGCGGAGTTTCTTCATCGTGGAGTTTCTCCAGCGAGGAGTTTCTCCAGCGCGGAGTTTCTCCAGCGCGGACTTTCTCTAGCGCGGAGTTTCTCCAGCGCGGAGTTTCTCCAACGCGGAGTTTCTCCAACGGGGACTTTGTCCAACGCGGACTTCCTCCAGCACGGACTTTCTCCAGCGCCGACTTTCTCCAACACGGAGTTTCTCCAGCGTGGAGTTTCTCCAGCGCGGAGTTTCTCAAACACAGAGTTTTTCCAACACGGACTTTCTCCAGCGCGGAGTTTCTTCAACGCGGAGCTTCTCCAAAGCGGAATGTCTCCAACGCGGAGTTTCTAAACGCGGAGATTCTCAAGCGTGGAGATTCTTCAGCGCGGACTTTCTCCAGCGCCGACTTTCTCCAACACGGAGTTTCTCCAGCGCGGAGTTTCTCCAACACGCAGTTTCTCCAGCGCAGAGTTTCTGCAGCGCGGAGTTTCTTCAACACAGAGTTTCTCCAAGACGGAGTTTCTCCAACACGGAGTTTCTCCAACACGGAGTTTCTCCAGCGCGGAGTTACTCCAGCGCGGAGTTTCCCCAACGCGGAGTTTCTGTAACGCGGACTTTCTCCAACGCGGAGTTTCTCCAACGCGGAATTTCTCAAGCGCGGAGTTTCTTCATCGTGGAGTTTCTCCAGCGAGGAGTTTCTCCAGCGCGGAGTTTCTCCAGCGCGGAGTTTCTCCAGCGCGGAGTTTCTTTAACGCAGTTTCTCCATCGCGGACTTTGTCCAACGTGCACTTTCTCCTGCGCGGACTTTATCCAGCGCGGAGTTTCTCCTGCGCGGAGTTTCTCCAGGGCGGAGTGTCTCCAGCGCGGAATTTCTCCAACACGGAGTTTCTCCAACACGGACTTTCTCCAGCGCGGAGTTTCTCCAACACAGAGTTTCTCCAACACGGAGTTTCTGCAGCGCGGAGTTTCTTCATCGTGGAGTTTCTCCAGCGAGGAGTTTCTCCAGCGTGGAGTTTCTCCTGCGCGGAGTATCTCCAGCGCGGAGTTTCTCCAGCGCGGAGTTTCTCTAGCGCGGATTTTCTCCAGCGCGGAGTTTCTCCAACGCGGAGTTTCTCCAACGCGGACTTTGTCCAACGCGGACTTTCTCCAGCGCGGACTTTCTCCAGCGCGGAGTTTCTCCAGCGCGGGATTTCTCCAACACGGAGTTTCTCCAACACGGACTTTCTCCTGCGCGGAGTTTCTTCAACGCGGAGTTTCTTCAACGCGGAGCTTCTCCAAAGCGGAGTGTCTCCAACGCGGATTTTCTCAAACGCGGAGATTCTCCAGCGTGGAGATTCTCCAGCGCGGAATTTCTCCAGCGCCGACTTTCTCCAACACGGAGTTTCTCCAGCGCGGAGTTTCTCCAGCGCGGAGTTTCTCCAACACAGAGTTTCTCCAGCATGGAGTTTCTCCAATACGGAGTTTCTCCAACACGGAGTTTCTCCAACACGCAGTTTCTCTAGCGCAGAGTTTTTCCAGCGCGGAGTTTCTCCAGCGCGGAGTTTCTCCAACACAGAGTTTCTCCAACACGGAGTTTCTCCAATGCGGACTTTCTCCAACGCGGAGTTTCTCCAATGCGGAGTTTCTCCAACACGGACTTTCTCCAGCACGGACTTTCTCCAGCGCGGAGTTTCTCTAGTGCGGAGTTTCTCCAACGCGTAGTTTCTCCAATGCGGAGTTTCTCCAACACGGAGTTTCTCCAGCCCGGAGTTTCTTCAAAGCGAAGTTTCTCCAACGCGGAGATTCTCCAACGCGGAGTCTCTCCAGCCCGGAGTTTCTCCAGCACGGAGTTTCTCCAGCGCGGAGTTTCTCAAGCGCGGAGTTTCTCCAGTGCCGAGTTTCTCCAGCACTGATTTTCTCCAGCACGGAGATTCTCCAATGCGGAGTTTCTCCAGCGCGGAGTATCTCCAGCGCGGAGTTTCTTCAACACGCAGTTTCTCCAACACGGAGTTTCTCCAGCGCGGAATTTCTCCAGCGTGGAGTATCTGCAGCACGGAGTTTCTCCAAGACGGAGTTTCTCCAGCTCGGAGTTTCTCCAGCGCGGAGTTTCTAAAGCGCGGAGTTGCTCCAGTGCCGAGTTTCTCCAGCACTGAGTTTCTCCAGCGCGGAGTTTCTCCAGCGCGGAGTATCTCCAGCGCGGAGTTTCTTCAACGCGGAGTTTCTCCAGCGCGGAGTTTCTCCAGCGCGGAGTGTCTCCAGCGCGGAATTTCTCCAACACGGAGTTTCTCCAACACAGACTTTCTCCAGCGCAGAGTTTCTTCAACGCGGAGTTTCTCCAAAGCGGAGTGTCTCCAACGCGGAGTTTCTCAAACGCGGAGATTCTCCAGCGCTGAGTTTCTCCAGCGTGGAGATTCTCCTGAGCGGACTTTCTCCAGCGCCGACTTTCTCCAATACGGAGTTTCTCCAGCGCGGAGTTTCTCCAGCGCGGAGTATCTCCAGCGCGGAGTTTCTCACACACGGAGTTTCTCCAGCATGGAGTTTCTCCAAAACGGAGTTTCTCCAACACGGAGTTTCTCCAACACGCAGTTTCTCCAGCGCAGTTTTTCCAGCGCGGAGTTTCTCCAGCGCGGAGTTTCTCCAACGCGGAGTTCCTCCAACGCGGTGTTTCTCCAACGTGGAGTTTCTCCAACACGGAGTTTCTCCGGCGCGGAGTTGCTACAGCGCGGAGTATCTCCTGCCCGAACTTTCTTCAAAACGGAGTTTCTCCAGCACAGAGTTTCTCCAGCGCGGAGTTTCTCGAACACGCAGTTTCTCCAACGCGGACTTTCTCAAACTCGGAGTTTCTCAAACGCGGACTTTCTCCAACGCGGAATTTCTCCAAAGAGGAGTTTCTCCAACGCGGAGTTTCTCCAGCGCGGAGTTTCTCCAGCGCGGAGTTTCTCCAAAACAGAGTTTCTCCAACACGTAGTTTCTCCAACACGGACTTTCTCCAGCACGCACTTTCTCCGCCGCGGAGTTTCTAAAGCGCGGAGTTTCTCCAGTGCGGAGATTCTCCAACGCGGAGTTTCTCCAACGCGGAGTTTCTCCAACGCGGACTTTCTCCAACTCGGAGTTTCTCCAACGCGGAGTTTCTCTAGCGCAGAGTTTCTCCAACGCGGAGTTTCTCCAACGCGGAGTGTCTCCAACGCGGAGTTTCTCTAGCGCAGAGTTTCTCCAACGCGTAGTTTCTCCAATGCGGAGTTTCTCCAACGCGGAGTTTCTCCAGCGCGGTGTTTCTTCAACACAGAGTTTCTCCAACACGGAGTTTCTCCAGCGCGGAGTGTCTTCATCGTTGAGTTTCTCCAGCCAGGAGTTTCTCCAGCGCGGAGTTTCTCCATAGCGGAGTTTCTCCTATGCGGAGTATCTCAAACGCGGAGTTTCTCCTGTGCGGAGTTTCTCCAGCACGGAGTATCACCAACACGGAATTTCTCCAGCGTGGAGCATCTGCAGCGCGGAGTTTGCTAATGCGCGGAGTATCTCCAGCGCGGACTTTCTCCAAAACGGAGTTTCTCCAGCACGGAGTTTCTCCAGCGCGGAGTTTCTCGAACGCGCAGTTTCTCCAACGCGTAGTTTCTCCAACGCGGAGTTTCTCCAGCGCGCGGAGTTTCTCCAAAACAGTTTCTCCAACACGGACTTTCTCCAGCACGGACTTTCTCCGCTTCGTAGTTTCTAAAGCGCGGAGTTTCTCCAACGCGGACTTTCTCCAACGCGGAGTTTCTCCAATGCTGAGTTTCTCCAACGCGGAGTTGCTCCAGCGCGGAGTTTCTTGAACACAGAGTTTCTCCAACACGGAGTTTCTCCAGCGCGGAGTTTCTTCATCGTGGAGTATCTGCAGCGTGGAGTTTCTCCAAGACGGAGTTTCTCCAGCGCGGAATTTCTTCATCGTGGAGTTTCTCCAGCGAGGAGTTTCTCCAGCGCGGAGTTTCTCCAGCGCGGAATTTCTCCAACACGGAGTTTCTCCAACACGGACTTTCTCCAGCGCGGAGTTTCTTCAACGCGGAGCTTCTCCAAAGCGGAGTGTCTCCAACGCGGAGTTTCTCAAACGCGGAGATTCTCCAGCGTGGAGATTCTTCAGCGCGGACTTTCTCCAGCGCCGACTTTCTCCAACACGGAGTTTCTCCAGCGCGGAGTATCTCCAGCGCGGAGTTTCTCCAACACGGAGTTTCCCCAGCATGGAGTTTCTCCAACACGGAGTTTCTCCAACACGCAGTTTCTCCAGCGCAGAGTTTTTCTAGCGCGGAGTTTCTCCAGCGCGGAGTTTCTCCAACACAGAGTTTCTCCAGCACGGAGTTTCTAAAGCGCGGAGTTTCTCCAGTGCCGAGTTTCTCCAGCACTGAGTTTCTCCAGCACGGTGTTTCTCCAACACGGAGTTTCTCCAACGCGCAGTTTCTCCAGCGCGGAGTTTCTCCAGCGTGGAGTATCTGCAGCACGGAGTTTCTCCAAGACGGAATTTCTCCAACACGGAGTTTCTCCAACGCGGACTTTCTCCAACGCGGAGTTTCTAAAACGCGGAGTTTCTCCAACGCGTAGTTTCTCCAAAGCGGAGTTTCTCCAACGCGGAGTTTCTCCAGCGCGGAGTTTCTTCAACACAGAGTTTCTCCAACACGGAGTTTCTGCAGCGCGGAGTTTCTTCATCGTGGAGTTTCTCCAGCGAGGAGTTTCTCCAGCGCGGAGTTTCTCCTGCGCGGAGTATCTCCAGCGCGGAGTTTCTCCAGCGCGGACTTTGTCCAACGCGGACTTTCTCCAGCGCGGACTTTCTCCAGCGCGGAGTTTCTCCAGCGCGGAGTTTCTCCAGCGCGGAATTTCTCCAACACGGAGTTTCTCCAACACGGACTTTCTCCAGCGCGGAGTTTCTTCAACGCGGAGCTTCTCCAAAGCGGAGTGTCTCCAACGCGGAGTTTCTCAAACGCGGAGATTCTCCAGTGTGGAGATTCTCCAGCGCGGACTTTCTCCAGCGCCGACCTTCTCCAACACGGAGTTTCTCCAGCGCGGAGTATCTCCAGCGCGGAGTTTCTCCAACACGGAGTTTCTCCAGCATGGAGTTTCTCCAACACGGCGTTTCTCCAACAAGGAGTTTCTCCAACACGCAGTTTCTCCGGCGCAGAGTTTTTCCAGCGCGGAGTTTCTCCAGCGCGGAGTTTCTCCAACACAGAGTTTCTCCAACACGGAGTTTCTCCAATGCGGACTTTCTCCAACGCGGAGTTTCTGCAGCGCGGACTTTCTCCGGCGCGGAGTTTCTCCAGCGCGGAATTTCTCCAACACAGAGTTTCTCCAACACGGAGTTTCTCCAGCGCGGACTTTCTTCATCGTGGAGTTTCTCCAGCGAGGAGTTTCTCCAGCGCGGAGTTTCTCCAGCGCGGAGTTTCTCTAGCGCGGAGTTTCTCCAGCGCGGAGTTTCTCCAACGCGGAGTTTCTCCAACGGGGACTTTGTCCAACGCGGACTTTCTCCAGCGCGGACTTTCTCCGGCGCGGAGTTTCTCCAGCGCGGAATTTCTCCAACACGGAGTTTCTCCAACACGGACTATCTCCAGGGCGGAGTTACTTCAACGCGGAGTTTCTCCAAAGCGGAGTGTCTCCAACTCTGAGTTTCTCAAACGCGGAGATTCTCCAGCGCGGAGTTTCTCCAGCGCGGAGTTTCTCCAGCGTGGAGATTCTCCAGCGCGGACTTTCTCCAGCGCCGACTTTCTCCAACACGGAGTTTCTCCAGCGCGGAGTTTCTCCAGCGCGGAGTATCTCCAGCGCGGAGTTTCTCCAACATGGAGTTTCTCCAGCGTGGAGATTCTCCAGCGCGGACTTTCTCCAGCGCCGAATTTCTCCAACACGCAGTTTCTCCAGGGCTGTTTCTCCAACACGGAGTTTCTCCAGCGCGGAGTTTCTTCATCGTGGAGTTTCTCCAGCGAGGAGTTTCTCCAGCGCGGAGTTTCTCCAGCGCGGAGTATCTCCAGCGCGGAGTTTCTCCAACGCGGACTTTCTCCAGCGCGGACTTTCTCCAGCGCGGAGTTTCTCCAGCGCGGAATTTCTCCAACACGGAGTTTCTCCAACACGGACTTTCTCCAGCGCGGAGTTTCTTCAACGCGGAGCTTCTCCAAAGCGGAGTGTCTCCAACGCGGATTTTCTCAAACGTGGAGATTCTCCAGCGTGGAGATTCTCCAGCGCGGACTTTCTCCAGCGCCGACTTTCTCCAACACGGAGTTTCTCCAGCGCGGAGTTTCTCCAGCGCGGAGTATCTCCAGCGCGGAGTTTCTCCAACACGGAGTTTCTCCAGCATGGAGTTTCTCCAACACGGAGTTTCTCCAACACGGAGTTTCTCCAACACGCAGTTTCTCCAGTGCAGAGTTTTTCCAGCGCGGAGTTTCTCCAGCGCGGAGTTTCTCCAATGCTGAGTTTCTCCAACGCGGAGTTGCTCCAGCGCGGAGTTTCTTGAACACAGAGTTTCTCCAACACGGAGTTTCTCGAGCGCGGAGTTTCTTCATCGTGGAGTATCTGCAGCGTGGAGTTTCTCCAAGACGGAGTTTCTCCAGCGCGGAATTTCTTCATCGTGGAGTTTCTCCAGCGAGGAGTTTCTCCAGCGCGGAGTTTCTCCAGCGCGGAATTTCTCCAACACGGAGTTTCTCCAACACGGACTTTCTCCAGCGCGGAGTTTCTTCAACGCGGAGCTTCTCCAAAGCGGAGTGTCTCCAACGCGGAGTTTCTCAAACGCGGAGATTCTCCAGCGTGGAGATTCTTCAGCGCGGACTTTCTCCAGCGCCGACTTTCTCCAACACGGAGTTTCTCCAGCGCGGAGTATCTCCAGCGCGGAGTTTCTCCAACACGGAGTTTCCCCAGCATGGAGTTTCTCCAACACGGAGTTTCTCCAACACGCAGTTTCTCCAGCGCAGAGTTTTTCTAGCGCGGAGTTTCTCCAGCGCGGAGTTTCTCCAACGCGGACTTTCTCCAACTCGGAGTTTCTCCAACGCGGAGTTTCTCTAGCGCAGAGTTTCTCCAACGCGGAGTTTCTCCAACGCGGAGTGTCTCCAACGCGGAGTTTCTCTAGCGCAGAGTTTCTCCAACGCGTAGTTTCTCCAATGCGGAGTTTCTCCAACGCGGAGTTTCTCCAGCGCGGTGTTTCTTCAACACAGAGTTTCTCCAACACGGAGTTTCTCCAGCGCGGAGTGTCTTCATCGTTGAGTTTCTCCAGCCAGGAGTTTCTCCAGCGCGGAGTTTCTCCATAGCGGAGTTTCTCCTGTGCGGAGTATCTCAAACGCGGAGTTTCTCCTGTGCGGAGTTTCTCCAGCACGGAGTATCACCAACACGGAATTTCTCCAGCGTGGAGCATCTGCAGCGCGGAGTTTGCTAATGCGCGGAGTATCTCCAGCGCGGACTTTCTCCAAAACGGAGTTTCTCCAGCACGGAGTTTCTCCAGCGCGGAGTTTCTCGAACGCGCAGTTTCTCCAACGCGTAGTTTCTCCAACGCGGAGTTTCTCCAGCGCGCGGAGTTTCTCCAAAACAGTTTCTCCAACACGGACTTTCTCCAGCACGGACTTTCTCCGCTTCGTAGTTTCTAAAGCGCGGAGTTTCTCCAACGCGGACTTTCTCCAACGCGGAGTTTCTCCAATGCTGAGTTTCTCCAACGCGGAGTTGCTCCAGCGCGGAGTTTCTTGAACACAGAGTTTCTCCAACACGGAGTTTCTCCAGCGCGGAGTTTCTTCATCGTGGAGTATCTGCAGCGTGGAGTTTCTCCAAGACGGAGTTTCTCCAGCGCGGAATTTCTTCATCGTGGAGTTTATCCAGCGAGGAGTTTCTCCAGCGCGGAGTTTCTCCAGCGCGGAATTTCTCCAACACGGAGTTTCTCCAACACGGACTTTCTCCAGCGCGGAGTTTCTTCAACGCGGAGCTTCTCCAAAGCGGAGTGTCTCCAACGCGGAGTTTCTCAAACGCGGAGATTCTCCAGCGTGGAGATTCTTCAGCGCGGACTTTCTCCAGCGCCGACTTTCTCCAACACGGAGTTTCTCCAGCGCGGAGTATCTCCAGCGCGGAGTTTCTCCAACACGGAGTTTCCCCAGCATGGAGTTTCTCCAACACGGAGTTTCTCCAACACGCAGTTTCTCCAGCGCAGAGTTTTTCTAGCGCGGAGTTTCTCCAGCGCGGAGTTTCTCCAACACAGAGTTTCTCCAGCACGGAGTTTCTAAAGCGCGGAGTTTCTTCAACACAGAGTTTCTCCAACACGGAGTTTCTCCAGCGCGGAGTTTCTTCATCGTGGAGTTTCTCCAGCGAGGAGTTTCTCCAGCGCGGAGTTCCTTCAACACAGAGTTTCTCCAACACGGAGTTTCTCCAGCGCGGAGTTTCTTCAAATCGAAGTTTCTCCAACGCGGAGTTTCTCCAACGATGAGTTTCTCCAGCGCGGAGTTTATCCAGCCCGGAGTTTCTCCAGCGCGGAGTTTCTCCAACACAGAGTTTCTCCAACACGGACTTTCTCCAGCACGGACTTTCTCCAGAGCGGAGTTTCTCTAGTGCGGAGTTTCTCCAATGCGTAGTTTCTCCAATGCGGAGTTTCTCCAACACGGAGTTTCTCCAGCCCGAAGTTTCTTCAAAGCAAAGTTTCTCCAACGAGGAGTTTCTCTAACGCGGAGATTCTCCAACGCGGAGTTTCTCCAGCGCGGAGTTTCTCCAGCCCGGAGATTCTCCAGCACGGAGTTTCTCCAGCGCGGAGTTTCTAAAGCGCGGAGTTTCTCCAGCGCGGAGTTTCTCCAGCCCGGAGATTCTCCAGCACGGAGTTTCTCCAGCGCGGAGTTTCTAAAGCGCGGAGTTTCTCCAGTGCCGAGTTTCTCCAGCACTGAGTTTCTCCAGCACGGTGTTTCTCCAACACGGAGTTTCTCCAACGCGCAGTTTCTCCAGCGCGGAGTTTCTCCAGCGTGGAGTATCTGCAGCACGGAGTTTCTCCAAGACGGAATTTCTCCAACACGGAGTTTCTCCAACGCGGACTTTCTCCAACGCGGAGTTTCTAAAACGCGGAGTTTCTCCAACGCGTAGTTTCTCCAAAGCGGAGTTTCTCCAACGCGGAGTTTCTCCAGCGCGGAGTTTCTTCAACACAGAGTTTCTCCAACACGGAGTTTCTGCAGCGCGGAGTTTCTTCATCGTGGAGTTTCTCCAGCGAGGAGTTTCTCCAGCGCGGAGTTTCTCCTGCGCGGAGTATCTCCAGCGCGGAGTTTCTCCAGCGCGGACTTTGTCCAACGCGGACTTTCTCCAGCGCGGACTTTCTCCAGCGCGGAGTTTCTCCAGCGCGGAGTTTCTCCAGCGCGGAATTTCTCCAACACGGAGTTTCTCCAACACGGACTTTCTCCAGCGCGGAGTTTCTTCAACGCGGAGCTTCTCCAAAGCGGAGTGTCTCCAACGCGGAGTTTCTCAAACGCGGAGATTCTCCAGCGTGGAGATTCTCCAGCGCGGACTTTCTCCAGCGCCGACCTTCTCCAACACGGAGTTTCTCCAGCGCGGAGTATCTCCAGCGCGGAGTTTCTCCAACACGGAGTTTCTCCAGCATGGAGTTTCTCCAACACGGCGTTTCTCCAACAAGGAGTTTCTCCAAGACGCAGTTTCTCCAGCGCAGAGTTTTTCCAGCGCGGAGTTTCTCCAGCGCGGAGTTTCTCCAACACAGAGTTTCTCCAACACGGAGTTTCTCCAATGCGGACTTTCTCCAACGCGGAGTTTCTGCAGCGCGGACTTTCTCCGGCGCGGAGTTTCTCCAGCGCGGAATTTCTCCAACACAGAGTTTCTCCAACACGGAGTTTCTCCAGCGCGGAGTTTCTTCATCGTGGAGTTTCTCCAGCGAGGAGTTTCTCCAGCGCGGAGTTTCTCCAGCGCGGAGTTTCTCTAGCGCGGAGTTTCTCCAGCGCGGAGTTTCTCCAACGCGGAGTTTCTCCAACGGGGACTTTGTCCAACGCGGACTTTCTCCAGCGCGGACTTTCTCCGGCGCGGAGTTTCTCCAGCGCGGAATTTCTCCAACACGGAGTTTCTCCAACACGGACTATCTCCAGGGCGGAGTTACTTCAACGCGGAGTTTCTCCAAAGCGGAGTGTCTCCAACTCTGAGTTTCTCAAACGCGGAGATTCTCCAGCGCGGAGTTTCTCCAGCGCGGAGTTTCTCCAGCGTGGAGATTCTCCAGCGCGGACTTTCTCCAGCGCCGACTTTCTCCAACACGGAGTTTCTCCAGCGCGGAGTTTCTCCAGCGCGGAGTATCTCCAGCGCGGAGTTTCTCCAACATGGAGTTTCTCCAGCGTGGAGATTCTCCAGCGCGGACTTTCTCCAGCGCCGAATTTCTCCAACACGCAGTTTCTCCAGGGCTGTTTCTCCAACACGGAGTTTCTCCAGCGCGGAGTTTCTTCATCGTGGAGTTTCTCCAGCGAGGAGTTTCTCCAGCGCGGAGTTTCTCCAGCGCGGAGTATCTCCAGCGCGGAGTTTCTCCAACGCGGACTTTCTCCAGCGCGGACTTTCTCCAGCGCGGAGTTTCTCCAGCGCGGAATTTCTCCAACACGGAGTTTCTCCAACACGGACTTTCTCCAGCGCGGAGTTTCTTCAACGCGGAGCTTCTCCAAAGCGGAGTGTCTCCAACGCGGATTTTCTCAAACGTGGAGATTCTCCAGCGTGGAGATTCTCCAGCGCGGACTTTCTCCAGCGCCGACTTTCTCCAACACGGAGTTTCTCCAGCGCGGAGTTTCTCCAGCGCGGAGTATCTCCAGCGCGGAGTTTCTCCAACACGGAGTTTCTCCAGCATGGAGTTTCTCCAACACGGAGTTTCTCCAACACGGAGTTTCTCCAACACGCAGTTTCTCCAGTGCAGAGTTTTTCCAGCGCGGAGTTTCTCCAGCGCGGAGTTTCTCCAATGCTGAGTTTCTCCAACGCGGAGTTGCTCCAGCGCGGAGTTTCTTGAACACAGAGTTTCTCCAACACGGAGTTTCTCGAGCGCGGAGTTTCTTCATCGTGGAGTATCTGCAGCGTGGAGTTTCTCCAAGACGGAGTTTCTCCAGCGCGGAATTTCTTCATCGTGGAGTTTCTCCAGCGAGGAGTTTCTCCAGCGCGGAGTTTCTCCAGCGCGGAATTTCTCCAACACGGAGTTTCTCCAACACGGACTTTCTCCAGCGCGGAGTTTCTTCAACGCGGAGCTTCTCCAAAGCGGAGTGTCTCCAACGCGGAGTTTCTCAAACGCGGAGATTCTCCAGCGTGGAGATTCTTCAGCGCGGACTTTCTCCAGCGCCGACTTTCTCCAACACGGAGTTTCTCCAGCGCGGAGTATCTCCAGCGCGGAGTTTCTCCAACACGGAGTTTCCCCAGCATGGAGTTTCTCCAACACGGAGTTTCTCCAACACGCAGTTTCTCCAGCGCAGAGTTTTTCTAGCGCGGAGTTTCTCCAGCGCGGAGTTTCTCCAACGCGGACTTTCTCCAACTCGGAGTTTCTCCAACGCGGAGTTTCTCTAGCGCAGAGTTTCTCCAACGCGGAGTTTCTCCAACGCGGAGTGTCTCCAACGCGGAGTTTCTCTAGCGCAGAGTTTCTCCAACGCGTAGTTTCTCCAATGCGGAGTTTCTCCAACGCGGAGTTTCTCCAGCGCGGTGTTTCTTCAACACAGAGTTTCTCCAACACGGAGTTTCTCCAGCGCGGAGTGTCTTCATCGTTGAGTTTCTCCAGCCAGGAGTTTCTCCAGCGCGGAGTTTCTCCATAGCGGAGTTTCTCCTGTGCGGAGTATCTCAAACGCGGAGTTTCTCCTGTGCGGAGTTTCTCCAGCACGGAGTATCACCAACACGGAATTTCTCCAGCGTGGAGCATCTGCAGCGCGGAGTTTGCTAATGCGCGGAGTATCTCCAGCGCGGACTTTCTCCAAAACGGAGTTTCTCCAGCACGGAGTTTCTCCAGCGCGGAGTTTCTCGAACGCGCAGTTTCTCCAACGCGTAGTTTCTCCAACGCGGAGTTTCTCCAGCGCGCGGAGTTTCTCCAAAACAGTTTCTCCAACACGGACTTTCTCCAGCACGGACTTTCTCCGCTTCGTAGTTTCTAAAGCGCGGAGTTTCTCCAACGCGGACTTTCTCCAACGCGGAGTTTCTCCAATGCTGAGTTTCTCCAACGCGGAGTTGCTCCAGCGCGGAGTTTCTTGAACACAGAGTTTCTCCAACACGGAGTTTCTCCAGCGCGGAGTTTCTTCATCGTGGAGTATCTGCAGCGTGGAGTTTCTCCAAGACGGAGTTTCTCCAGCGCGGAATTTCTTCATCGTGGAGTTTATCCAGCGAGGAGTTTCTCCAGCGCGGAGTTTCTCCAGCGCGGAATTTCTCCAACACGGAGTTTCTCCAACACGGACTTTCTCCAGCGCGGAGTTTCTTCAACGCGGAGCTTCTCCAAAGCGGAGTGTCTCCAACGCGGAGTTTCTCAAACGCGGAGATTCTCCAGCGTGGAGATTCTTCAGCGCGGACTTTCTCCAGCGCCGACTTTCTCCAACACGGAGTTTCTCCAGCGCGGAGTATCTCCAGCGCGGAGTTTCTCCAACACGGAGTTTCCCCAGCATGGAGTTTCTCCAACACGGAGTTTCTCCAACACGCAGTTTCTCCAGCGCAGAGTTTTTCTAGCGCGGAGTTTCTCCAGCGCGGAGTTTCTCCAACACAGAGTTTCTCCAGCACGGAGTTTCTAAAGCGCGGAGTTTCTTCAACACAGAGTTTCTCCAACACGGAGTTTCTCCAGCGCGGAGTTTCTTCATCGTGGAGTTTCTCCAGCGAGGAGTTTCTCCAGCGCGGAGTTCCTTCAACACAGAGTTTCTCCAACACGGAGTTTCTCCAGCGCGGAGTTTCTTCAAATCGAAGTTTCTCCAACGCGGAGTTTCTCCAACGATGAGTTTCTCCAGCGCGGAGTTTATCCAGCCCGGAGTTTCTCCAGCGCGGAGTTTCTCCAACACAGAGTTTCTCCAACACGGACTTTCTCCAGCACGGACTTTCTCCAGAGCGGAGTTTCTCTAGTGCGGAGTTTCTCCAATGCGTAGTTTCTCCAATGCGGAGTTTCTCCAACACGGAGTTTCTCCAGCCCGAAGTTTCTTCAAAGCAAAGTTTCTCCAACGAGGAGTTTCTCTAACGCGGAGATTCTCCAACGCGGAGTTTCTCCAGCGCGGAGTTTCTCCAGCCCGGAGATTCTCCAGCACGGAGTTTCTCCAGCGCGGAGTTTCTAAAGCGCGGAGTTTCTCCAGCGCGGAGTTTCTCCAGCCCGGAGATTCTCCAGCACGGAGTTTCTCCAGCGCGGAGTTTCTAAAGCGCGGAGTTTCTCCAGTGCCGAGTTTCTCCAGCACTGAGTTTCTCCAGCACGGTGTTTCTCCAACACGGAGTTTCTCCAACGCGCAGTTTCTCCAGCGCGGAGTTTCTCCAGCGTGGAGTATCTGCAGCACGGAGTTTCTCCAAGACGGAATTTCTCCAACACGGAGTTTCTCCAACGCGGACTTTCTCCAACGCGGAGTTTCTAAAACGCGGAGTTTCTCCAACGCGTAGTTTCTCCAAAGCGGAGTTTCTCCAACGCGGAGTTTCTCCAGCGCGGAGTTTCTTCAACACAGAGTTTC
This sequence comes from Amblyomma americanum, assembly GCA_030143305.2. Taxonomy (NCBI): domain Eukaryota; kingdom Metazoa; phylum Arthropoda; class Arachnida; order Ixodida; family Ixodidae; genus Amblyomma; species Amblyomma americanum. The sequence continues at coordinate 32,178 of JARKHS020027215.1, read as the reverse complement.
TCCAACACGGAGTTTCTGCAGCGCGGAGTTTCTTCATCGTGGAGTTTCTCCAGCGAGGAGTTTCTCCAGCGCGGAGTTTCTCCTGCGCGGAGTATCTCCAGCGCGGAGTTTCTCCAGCGCGGACTTTGTCCAACGCGGACTTTCTCCAGCGCGGACTTTCTCCAGCGCGGAGTTTCTCCAGCGCGGAGTTTCTCCAGCGCGGAATTTCTCCAACACGGAGTTTCTCCAACACGGACTTTCTCCAGCGCGGAGTTTCTTCAACGCGGAGCTTCTCCAAAGCGGAGTGTCTCCAACGCGGAGTTTCTCAAACGCGGAGATTCTCCAGCGTGGAGATTCTCCAGCGCGGACTTTCTCCAGCGCCGACCTTCTCCAACACGGAGTTTCTCCAGCGCGGAGTATCTCCAGCGCGGAGTTTCTCCAACACGGAGTTTCTCCAGCATGGAGTTTCTCCAACACGGCGTTTCTCCAACAAGGAGTTTCTCCAAGACGCAGTTTCTCCAGCGCAGAGTTTTTCCAGCGCGGAGTTTCTCCAGCGCGGAGTTTCTCCAACACAGAGTTTCTCCAACACGGAGTTTCTCCAATGCGGACTTTCTCCAACGCGGAGTTTCTGCAGCGCGGACTTTCTCCGGCGCGGAGTTTCTCCAGCGCGGAATTTCTCCAACACAGAGTTTCTCCAACACGGAGTTTCTCCAGCGCGGAGTTTCTTCATCGTGGAGTTTCTCCAGCGAGGAGTTTCTCCAGCGCGGAGTTTCTCCAGCGCGGAGTTTCTCTAGCGCGGAGTTTCTCCAGCGCGGAGTTTCTCCAACGCGGAGTTTCTCCAACGGGGACTTTGTCCAACGCGGACTTTCTCCAGCGCGGACTTTCTCCGGCGCGGAGTTTCTCCAGCGCGGAATTTCTCCAACACGGAGTTTCTCCAACACGGACTATCTCCAGGGCGGAGTTACTTCAACGCGGAGTTTCTCCAAAGCGGAGTGTCTCCAACTCTGAGTTTCTCAAACGCGGAGATTCTCCAGCGCGGAGTTTCTCCAGCGCGGAGTTTCTCCAGCGTGGAGATTCTCCAGCGCGGACTTTCTCCAGCGCCGACTTTCTCCAACACGGAGTTTCTCCAGCGCGGAGTTTCTCCAGCGCGGAGTATCTCCAGCGCGGAGTTTCTCCAACATGGAGTTTCTCCAGCGTGGAGATTCTCCAGCGCGGACTTTCTCCAGCGCCGAATTTCTCCAACACGCAGTTTCTCCAGGGCTGTTTCTCCAACACGGAGTTTCTCCAGCGCGGAGTTTCTTCATCGTGGAGTTTCTCCAGCGAGGAGTTTCTCCAGCGCGGAGTTTCTCCAGCGCGGAGTATCTCCAGCGCGGAGTTTCTCCAACGCGGACTTTCTCCAGCGCGGACTTTCTCCAGCGCGGAGTTTCTCCAGCGCGGAATTTCTCCAACACGGAGTTTCTCCAACACGGACTTTCTCCAGCGCGGAGTTTCTTCAACGCGGAGCTTCTCCAAAGCGGAGTGTCTCCAACGCGGATTTTCTCAAACGTGGAGATTCTCCAGCGTGGAGATTCTCCAGCGCGGACTTTCTCCAGCGCCGACTTTCTCCAACACGGAGTTTCTCCAGCGCGGAGTTTCTCCAGCGCGGAGTATCTCCAGCGCGGAGTTTCTCCAACACGGAGTTTCTCCAGCATGGAGTTTCTCCAACACGGAGTTTCTCCAACACGGAGTTTCTCCAACACGCAGTTTCTCCAGTGCAGAGTTTTTCCAGCGCGGAGTTTCTCCAGCGCGGAGTTTCTCCAACACAGAGTTTCTCCAACACAGAGTTTCTCCAATGCGGACTTTCTCCAACGCGGAGTTTCTCCAATGCGGAGTTTCTCCAACACGGACTTTCTCCAGCACGGACTTTCTCCAGCGCGGAGTTTCTCTAGTGCGGAGTTTCTCCAACGCGTAGTTTCTCCAATGCGGAGTTTCTCCAACACGGAGTTTCTCCAGCCCGGAGTTTCTTCAAAGCGAAGTTTCTCCAACGCGGAGATTCTCCAACGCGGAGTTTCTCCAGTGCCGAGTTTCTCCAGCACTGAGTTTCTCCAGCACGGAGATTCTCCAATGCGGAGTTTCTCCAGCGCGGAGTATCTCCAGCGCGGAGCTTCTTCAACACGCAGAGTCTCCAACACGGAGTTTCTCCAGCGCGGAATTTCTCCAGCGTGGAGTATCTGTAGCACGGAGTTTCTCCAAGACGGCGTTTCTCCAGCACAGAGTTTCTCCAGCGCGGAGTTTCTAAAGCGCGGAGTTGCTCCAGTGCCGAGTTTCTCCACCACTGAGTTTCTCCCGCACGGAGGTTCTCCAACACGGATTTTCTCCAACTTGGAGTTTTTCCAGCGCGGAGTTTCTCCAGCGCGGACAATCTCCAACGCGGAGTTTCTCCAAGACGGAGTTTCTCCAACACGGAGTTTCTCCAACACGGAGTTTCTCCAGCGCGGAGTTACTCCAGCGCGGAGTTTCTCCAACGCGGAGTTTCTCTAACGTGGACTTTCTCCAACGCGGAGTTTCTCCAACGCAGAATTTCTCCAGCGCGGAGTTTCTTTATCGTGGAGTTTCTCCAGCGAGGAGTTTCTCCAGCGCGGAGTTTCTTCATCGTGGAGTTTCTCCAGCGAGGAGTTTCTCCAGCGCGGAGTTTCTCCAGCGCGGAGTTTCTCTAGCGCGGAGTTTCTCCAGCGCGGAGTTTCTCCAACGCGGAGTTTCTCCAACGGGGACTTTGTCCAACGCGGACTTTCTCCAGCGCGGACTTTCTCCGGCGCGGAGTTTCTCCAGCGCGGAATTTCTCCAACACGGAGTTTCTCCAACACGGACTATCTCCAGGGCGGAGTTACTTCAACGCGGAGTTTCTCCAAAGCGGAGTGTCTCCAACTCTGAGTTTCTCAAACGCGGAGATTCTCCAGCGCGGAGTTTCTCCAGCGCGGAGTTTCTCCAGCGTGGAGATTCTCCAGCGCGGACTTTCTCCAGCGCCGACTTTCTCCAACACGGAGTTTCTCCAGCGCGGAGTTTCTCCAGCGCGGAGTATCTCCAGCGCGGAGTTTCTCCAACATGGAGTTTCTCCAGCGTGGAGATTCTCCAGCGCGGACTTTCTCCAGCGCCGACTTTCTCCAACACGCAGATTCTCCAGGGCTGTTTCTCCAACACGGAGTTTCTCCAGCGCGGAGTTTCTTCATCGTGGAGTTTCTCCAGCGAGGAGTTTCTCCAGCGCGGAGTTTCTCCAGCGCGGAGTATCTCCAGCGCGGAGTTTCTCCAACGCGGACTTTCTCCAGCGCGGACTTTCTCCAGCGCGGAGTTTCTCCAGCGCGGAATTTCTCCAACACGGAGTTTCTCCAACACGGACTTTCTCCAGCGCGGAGTTTCTTCAACGCGGAGCTTCTCCAAAGCGGAGTGTCTCCAACGCGGATTTTCTCAAACGCGGAGATTCTCCAGCGTGGAGATTCTCCAGCGCGGACTTTCTCCAGCGCCGACTTTCTCCAACACGGAGTTTCTCCAGCGCGGAGTTTCTCCAGCGCGGAGTATCTCCAGCGCGGAGTTTCTCCAACACGGAGTTTCTCCAGCATGGAGTTTCTCCAACACGGAGTTTCTCCAACACGGAGTTTCTCCAACACGCAGTTTCTCCAGTGCAGAGTTTTTCCAGCGCGGAGTTTCTCCAGCGCGGAGTTTCTCCAACACAGAGTTTCTCCAACACAGAGTTTCTCCAATGCGGACTTTCTCCAACGCGGAGTTTCTCCAATGCGGAGTTTCTCCAACACGGACTTTCTCCAGCACGGACTTTCTCCAGCGCGGAGTTTCTCTAGTGTGGAGTTTCTCCAACGCGTAGTTTCTCCAATGCGGAGTTTCTCCAACACGGAGTTTCTCCAACACGGACTTTCTCCAGCGCGGAGTTTCTTCAACGCGGAGCTTCTCCAAAGCGGAGTGTCTCCAACGCGGATTTTCTCAAACGTGGAGATTCTCCAGCGTGGAGATTCTCCAGCGCGGACTTTCTCCAGCGCCGACTTTCTCCAACACGGAGTTTCTCCAGCGCGGAGTTTCTCCAGCGCGGAGTATCTCCAGCGCGGAGTTTCTCCAACACGGAGTTTCTCCAGCATGGAGTTTCTCCAACACGGAGTTTCTCCAACACGGAGTTTCTCCAACACGCAGTTTCTCCAGTGCAGAGTTTTTCCAGCGCGGAGTTTCTCCAGCGCGGAGTTTCTCCAACACAGAGTTTCTCCAACACAGAGTTTCTCCAATGCGGACTTTCTCCAACGCGGAGTTTCTCCAATGCGGAGTTTCTCCAACACGGACTTTCTCCAGCACGGACTTTCTCCAGCGCGGAGTTTCTCTAGTGCGGACTTTCTCCAACGCGTAGTTTCTCCAATGCGGAGTTTCTCCAACACGGAGTTTCTCCAGCCCGGAGTTTCTTCAAAGCGAAGTTTCTCCAACGCGGAGATTCTCCAACGCGGAGTTTCTCCAGTGCCGAGTTTCTCCAGCACTGAGTTTCTCCAGCACGGAGATTCTCCAATGCGGAGTTTCTCCAGCGCGGAGTATCTCCAGCGCGGAGCTTCTTCAACACGCAGAGTCTCCAACACGGAGTTTCTCCAGCGCGGAATTTCTCCAGCGTGGAGTATCTGTAGCACGGAGTTTCTACAAGACGGCGTTTCTCCAGCACAGAGTTTCTCCAGCGCGGAGTTTCTAAAGCGCGGAGTTGCTCCAGTGCCGAGTTTCTCCACCACTGAGTTTCTCCCGCACGGAGGTTCTCCAACACGGATTTTCTCCAACTTGGAGTTTTTCCAGCGCGGAGTTTCTCCAGCGCGGACAATCTCCAACGCGGAGTTTCTCCAAGACGGAGTTTCTCCAACACGGAGTTTCTCCAACACGGAGTTTCTCCAGCGCGGAGTTACTCCAGCGCGGAGTTTCTCCAACGCGGAGTTTCTCTAACGTGGACTTTCTCCAACGCGGAGTTTCTCCAACGCAGAATTTCTCCAGCGCGGAGTTTCTTTATCGTGGAGTTTCTCCAGCGAGGAGTTTCTCCAGCGCGGAGTTTCTTCATCGTGGAGTTTCTCCAGCGAGGAGTTTCTCCAGCGCGGAGTTTCTCCAGCGCGGAGTTTCTCTAGCGCGGAGTTTCTCCAGCGCGGAGTTTCTCCAACGCGGAGTTTCTCCAACGGGGACTTTGTCCAACGCGGACTTTCTCCAGCGCGGACTTTCTCCGGCGCGGAGTTTCTCCAGCGCGGAATTTCTCCAACACGGAGTTTCTCCAACACGGACTATCTCCAGGGCGGAGTTACTTCAACGCGGAGTTTCTCCAAAGCGGAGTGTCTCCAACTCTGAGTTTCTCAAACGCGGAGATTCTCCAGCGCGGAGTTTCTCCAGCGCGGAGTTTCTCCAGCGTGGAGATTCTCCAGCGCGGACTTTCTCCAGCGCCGACTTTCTCCAACACGGAGTTTCTCCAGCGCGGAGTTTCTCCAGCGCGGAGTATCTCCAGCGCGGAGTTTCTCCAACATGGAGTTTCTCCAGCGTGGAGATTCTCCAGCGCGGACTTTCTCCAGCGCCGACTTTCTCCAACACGCAGATTCTCCAGGGCTGTTTCTCCAACACGGAGTTTCTCCAGCGCGGAGTTTCTTCATCGTGGAGTTTCTCCAGCGAGGAGTTTCTCCAGCGCGGAGTTTCTCCAGCGCGGAGTATCTCCAGCGCGGAGTTTCTCCAACGCGGACTTTCTCCAGCGCGGACTTTCTCCAGCGCGGAGTTTCTCCAGCGCGGAATTTCTCCAACACGGAGTTTCTCCAACACGGACTTTCTCCAGCGCGGAGTTTCTTCAACGCGGAGCTTCTCCAAAGCGGAGTGTCTCCAACGCGGATTTTCTCAAACGCGGAGATTCTCCAGCGTGGAGATTCTCCAGCGCGGACTTTCTCCAGCGCCGACTTTCTCCAACACGGAGTTTCTCCAGCGCGGAGTTTCTCCAGCGCGGAGTATCTCCAGCGCGGAGTTTCTCCAACACGGAGTTTCTCCAGCATGGAGTTTCTCCAACACGGAGTTTCTCCAACACGGAGTTTCTCCAACACGCAGTTTCTCCAGTGCAGAGTTTTTCCAGCGCGGAGTTTCTCCAGCGCGGAGTTTCTCCAACACAGAGTTTCTCCAACACAGAGTTTCTCCAATGCGGACTTTCTCCAACGCGGAGTTTCTCCAATGCGGAGTTTCTCCAACACGGACTTTCTCCAGCACGGACTTTCTCCAGCGCGGAGTTTCTCTAGTGTGGAGTTTCTCCAACGCGTAGTTTCTCCAATGCGGAGTTTCTCCAACACGGAGTTTCTCCAGTGCCGAGTTTCTCCAGCACTGAGTTTCTCCAGCACGGAGATTCTCCAATGCGGAGTTTCTCCAGCGCGGAGTATCTCCAGCGCGGAGCTTCTTCAACACGCAGTTTCTCCAACACGGAGTTTCTCCAGCGCGGAATTTCTCCAGCGTGGAGTATCTGTAGCACGGAGTTTCTCCAAAACGGCGTTTCTCCAGCACGGAGTTTCTCCAGCGCGGAGTTTCTAAAGCGCGGAGTTGCTCCAGTGCCGAGTTTCTCCACCACTGAGTTTCTCCCGCACGGAGGTTCTCCAACACGGATTTTCTCCAACTTGGAGTTTCTCCAGCGCGGAGTTTCTCCAGCGCAGACAATCTCCAACGCGGAGTTTCTCCAAGACGGAGTTTCTCCAACACGGAGTTTCTCCAACACGGAGTTTCTCCAGCGCGGAGTTACTCCAGCGCGGAGTTTCTCCAACGCGGAGTTTCTCTAACGTGGACTTTCTCCAACGCGGAGTTTCTCCAACGCAGAATTTCTCCAGCGCGGAGTTTCTTTATCGTGGAGTTTCTCCAGCGAGGAGTTTCTCCAGCGCGGAGTTTCTCCAGCGCGGAGTATCTCCAGCGCGGAGTTTCTCACACACGGAGTTTCTCCAGCATGGAGTTTCTCCAAAACGGAGTTTCTCCAACACGGAGTTTCTCCAACACGCAGTTTCTCCAGCGCAGTTTTTCCAGCGCGGAGTTTCTCCAGCGCGGAGTTTCTCCAACGCGGAGTTCCTCCAACGCGGTGTTTCTCCAACGTGGAGTTTCTCCAACACGGAGTTTCTCCGGCGCGGAGTTTCTACAGCGCGGAGTATCTCCTGCGCGAACTTTCTTCAAAACGGAGTTTCTCCAGCACGGAGTTTCTCCAGCGCGGAGTTTCTCGAACACGCAGTTTCTCCAACGCGGACTTTCTCAAACTCGGAGTTTCTCAAACGCGGACTTTCTCCAACGCGGAATTTCTCCAAAGCGGAGTTTCTCCAACGCGGAGTTTCTCCAGTGCGGAGTTTCTCCAGCGCGGAGTTTCTCCAAAACAGAGTTTCTCCAACACGTAGTTTCTCCAACACGGACTTTCTCCAGCACGCACTTTCTCCGCCGCGGAGTTTCTAAAGCGCGGAGTTTCTCCAGCGCGGAGATTCTCCAACGCGGAGTTTCTCCAACGCGGAGTTTCTCCAACGCGGACTTTCTCCAACTCGGAGTTTCTCCAACGCGGAGTGTCTCCAACGCGGAGTTTCTCTAGCGCAGAGTTTCTCCAACGCGTAGTTTCTCCAATGCGGAGTTTCTCCAACGCGGAGTTTCTCCAGCGCGGAGTTTCTTCAACACAGAGTTTCTCCAACACGGAGTTTCTCCAGCGCGGAGTGTCTTCATCGTTGAGTTTCTCCAGCCAGGAGTTTCTCCAGCGCGGAGTTTCTCCATAGCGGAGTTTCTCCTGTGCGGAGTATCTCAAACGCGGAGTTTCTCCTGTGCGGAGTTTCTCCAGCACGGAGTATCACCAACACGGAATTTCTCCAGCGTGGAGCATCTGCAGCGAGGAGTTTGCTACAGCGCGGAGTATCTCCAGCGCGGACTTTCTCCAAAACGGAGTTTCTCCAGCACGGAGTTTCTCCAGCGCGGAGTTTCTCGAACGCGCAGTTTCTCCAACGCGTAGTTTCTCCAACGCGGAGTTTCTCCAGCGCGCGGAGTTTCTCCAAAACAGTTGCTCCAACACGGAGTTTCTCCAACACGGACTTTTTCCAGCACGGACTTTCTCCGCTTCGTAGTTTCTAAAGCGCGGAGTTTCTCCAACGCGGACTTTCTCCAACGCGGAGTTTCTCCAACGCGGAGTTTCTCCAATGCTGAGTTTCTCCAACGCGGAGTTTCTCCAGCGTGGAGTTTCTTGAACACAGAGTTTCTCCAACACGGAGTTTCTCCAGCGCGGAGTTTCTTCATCGTGGAGTATCTGCAGCGTGGAGTTTCTCCAAGACGGAGTTTCTCCAGTGCGGAATTTCTTCATCGTGGAGTTTCTCCAGCGAGGAGTTTCTCCAGCGCGGAGTTTCTCCAGCGCGGAATTTCTCCAACACGGAGTTTCTCCAACACGGACTTTCTCCAGCGCGGAGTTTCTTCAACGCGGAGCTTCTCCAAAGCGGAGTGTCTCCAACGCGGAGTTTCTCAAACGCGGAGATTCTCCAGCGTGGAGATTCTTCAGCGCGGACTTTCTCCAGCGCCGACTTTCTCCAACACGGAGTTTCTCCAGCGCGGAGTATCTCCAGCGCGGAGTTTCTCCAACACGGAGTTTCCCCAGCATGGAGTTTCTCCAACACGGAGTTTCTCCAACACGGAGTTTCTCCAACACGCAGTTTCTCCAGCGCAGAGTTTTTCTAGCGCGGAGTTTCTCCAGTGCGGAGTTTCTCCAACACAGAGTTTCTCCAACACGGAGTTTTTCCATTGCGGACTTTCTCCAGTGCGGAGTTTCTCCAATGCGGAGTTTCTCCAACGCGGAGTTTCTCCAGCGCGGAGTTTCTGCAGCGCGGAGTTTCTTCAACACAGAGTTTCTCCAACACGGAGTTTCTCCAGCGCGGAGTTTCTTCAAATCGAAGTTTCTCCAACGCGGAGTTTCTCCAACGATGAGTTTCTCCAGCGCGGAGTTTATCCAGCCCGGAGTTTCTCCAGCGCGGAGTTTCTCCAACACAGAGTTTCTCCAACACGGACTTTCTCCAGCACGGACTTTCTCCAGAGCGGAGTTTCTCTAGTGCGGAGTTTCTCCAATGCGTAGTTTCTACAATGAGGAGTTTCTCCAACACGGAGTTTCTCCAGCCCGAAGTTTCTTCAAAGCAAAGTTTCTCCAACGAGGAGTTTCTCTAACGCGGAGATTCTCCAACGCGGAGTTTCTCCAGCGCGGAGTTTCTCCAGCCCGGAGATACTCCAGCACGGAGTTTCTCTAGCGCGGAGTTTCTAAAGCGCGGAGTTTCTCCAGTGCCGAGTTTCTCCAGCACTGAGTTTCTCCAGCACGGAGTTTCTCCAACACGGAGTTTCTCCAACGCGCAGTTTCTCCAGCGCGGAGTTTCTCCAGCGTGGAGTATCTGCAGCACGGAGTTTCTCCAAGACGGAATTTCTCCAAAACACAGAGTTTCTCCAACGCGGACTTTCTCCAACGCGGAGTTTCTAAAACGCGGAGTTTCTCCAACGCGTAGTTTCTCCAAAGCGGAGTTTCTCCAACGCGGAGTTTCTCCAGCGCGGAGTTTCTGCAGCGCGGAGTTTCTTCAACACAGAGTTTCTCCAACACGGAGTTTCTGCAGCGCGAAGTTTCTTCATCGTGGAGTTTCTCCAGCGAGGAGTTTCTCCAGCGCGGAGTTTCTCCTGCGCGGAGTATCTCCAGCGCGGAGTTTCTCTAGCGCGGATTTTCTCCAGCGCGGAGTTTCTCCAGCGCGGAGTTTCTCCAACGCAGAGTTTCTCCAACGCGGACTTTGTCCAACGCTGACTTTCTCCAGCGCGGACTTTCCCCAGCGCGGAGTTTCTCCAGCGCGGAATTTCTCCAACACGGAGTTTCTCCAACACGGACTTTCTCCAGCGCGGAATTTCTTCAACGCGGAGCTTCTCCAAAGCGGAGTGTCTCCAACGCGGAGTTTCTCAAACGCGGAGATTCTCCAGCGTGGAGATTCTCCAGCGCGGACTTTCTCCAGCGCCGACCTTCTCCAACACGGAGTTTCTCCAGCGCGGAGTATCTCCAGCGCGGAGTTTCTCCAACACGGAGTTTCTCCAGCATGGAGTTTCTCCAACACGGCGTTTCTCCAACACGGAGTTTCTCCAACACGCAGTTTCTCCAGCGCAGAGTTTTTCCAGCGCGGAGTTTCTCCAGCGCGGAGTTTCTCCAACACAGAGTTTCTCCAACACGGAGTTTCTCTAATGCGGACTTTCTCCAACGCGGAGTTTCTGCAGCGCGGAGTTTCTTCAACACAGAGTTTCTCCAACACGGAGTTTCTCCAGCGCGGAGTTTCTTCATCGTGGAGTTTCTCCAGCGCGGAGTTTCTCCAGCGCGGAGTTTCTCTAGCGCGGAGTTTCTCCAGCGCGGAGTTTCTCCAACGCGGAGTTTCTCCAACGGGGACTTTGTCCAACGCGGACTTTCTCCAGCGCGGACTTTCTCCGGCGCGGAGTTTCTCCAGCGCGGAATTTCTCCAACACGGAGTTTCTCCAACACGGACTTTCTCCAGCGCGGAGTTACTTCAACGCGGAGTTTCTCCAAAGCGGAGTGTCTCCAACTCTGAGTTTCTCAAACGCGGAGATTCTCCAGCGCGGAGTTTCTCCAGCGCGGAGTTTCTCCAGCGTGGAGATTCTCCAGCGCGGACTTTCTCCAGCGCCGACTTTCTCCAACACGGAGTTTCTCCAGCGCGGAGTTTCTCCAGCGCGGAGTATCTCCAGCGCGGAGTTTCTCCAACATGGAGTTTCTCCAGCGTGGAGATTCTCCAGCGCGGACTTTCTCCAGCGCCGACTTTCTCCAACACGCAGTTTCTCCAGGGCAGTTTCTCCAACACGGAGTTTCTCCAGCGCGGAGTTTCTTCATCGTGGAGTTTCTCCAGCGAGGAGTTTCTCCAGCGCGGAGTTTCTCCAGCGCGGAGTATCTCCAGCGCGGAGTTTCTCCAGCGCGGAGTTTCTCTAGCGCGGATTTTCTCCAGCGCGGAGTTTCTCCAAAGCGGACTTTGTCCAACGCGGACTTTCTCCAGCGCGGACTTTCTCCAGCGCGGAGTTTCTCCAGCGCGGAATTTCTCCAACACGGAGTTTCTCCAACACGGACTTTCTCCAGCGCGGAGTTTCTTCAACGCGGAGCTTCTCCAAAGCGGAGTGTCTCCAACGCGGATTTTCTCAAAAGCGGAGATTCTCCAGCGTGGAGATTCTCCAGCGCGGACTTTCTCCAGCGCCGACTTTCTCCAACACGGAGTTTCTCCAGCGCGGAGTTTCTCCAACACGGAGTTTCTCCAGCATGGAGTTTCTCCAACACGGAGTTTCCCCAACACGGAGTTTCTCCAACACGCAGTTTCTCCAGTGCAGAGTTTTTCCAGCGCGGAGTTTCTCCAGCGCGGAGTTTCTCCAACACAGAGTTTCTCCAACACAGAGTTTCTCCAATGCGGACTTTCTCCAACGCGGAGTTTCTCCAATGCGGAGTTTCTCCAACACGGACTTTCTCCAGCACGGACTTTCTCCAGCGCGGATTTTCTCTAGTGCGGAGTGTCTCCAACGCGTAGTTTCTCCAATGCGGAGTTTCTCCAACACGGAGTTTCTCGAGCCCGGAGTTTCTTCAAAGCGAAGTTTCTCCAACGCGGAGATTCTCCAACGCAGAGTTTCTCCAGCCCGGAGTTTCTCCAGCACGGAGTTTCTCCAGCGCGGAGTTCCTAAAGCGCGGAGTTTCTCCAGTGCCGAGTTTCTCCAGCACTGAGTTTCTCCAGCACGGAGATTCTCCAATGCGGAGTTTCTCCAGCGCGGAGTATCTCCAGCGCGGAGCTTCTTCAACACGCAGTTTCTCCAACACGGAGTTTCTCCAGCGCGGAATTTCTCCAGCGTGGAGTATCTGCAGCACGGAGTTTCTCCAAGACGGCGTTTCTCCACCACTGAGTTTCTCCAGCACGGAGGTTCTCCAACACGGATTTTCTCCAACTTGGAGTTTCTCCAGCGCGGAGTTTCTCCAGCGCGGACAATCTCCAACGCGGAGTTTCTCCAAGACGGTGTTTCTCCAACACGGAGTTTCTCCAACACGGAGTTTCTCCAGCGCGGAGTTACTCCAGCGCGGAGTTTCTCCAATGCGGAGTTTCTCTAACGTGGACTTTCTCCAACGCGGAGTTTCTCCAACGCAGAATTTCTCCAGCGCGGAGTTTCTTTATCGTGGAGTTTCTCCAGCGAGGAGTTTCTCCAGCGCGGAGTTTCTCCAGCGCGGAATTTCTCCAACACGGAGTTTCTCCAACACGGACTTTCTCCAGCGCGGAGTTTCTTCAACGCGGAGTTTCTCCAAAGCGGAGTGTCTCCAACGCGGAGTTTCTCCAACGCGGAGTTTCTCCAACGCGGAGTTTCTCCAGCGTGGAGATTCTCCAGCGCGGACTTTCTCCAGCGCCGACTTTCTCCAACACTTTGGCAGCAGCAGTTTTCGGAAGAGCGTTTGCCTAAATGCTCCTGCATACTGTTACAGATAACCCTGGATCCTAGGACGACACCACTATAAGCCGAGAAGCGCACGTTTTCTGAGGCTGCATTTCGACTCCGGTTATCAACTAAGAGTTATCAAGGACGGACGTCGCCGGCTGGCATCACCTGGCGTGGCGCTTGCATCGACGCATCTGCTATAAAGCTACGGCATCGCATCCAAGACGGCACTTTGGCAGCAGCAGTTTTCGGAAGAGCGTTTGCCTAAATGCTCCTGCATACTGTTACAGATAACCCTGGATCCTAGGACGACACCACTATAAGCCGAGAAGCGCACGTTTTCTGAGGCTGCATTTCGACTCCGGTTATCAACTAAGAGTTATCAAGGACGGACGTCGCCGGCTGGCATCACCTGGCGTGGCGCTTGCATCGACGCATCTGCTATAAAGCTACGGCATCGCATCCAAGACGGCACTTTGGCAGCAGCAGTTTTCGGAAGAGCGTTTGCCTAAATGCTCCTGCATACTGTTACAGGTTACTGGCTTTTTTTTGGGGGGTGTTATTGCGTTGCTGCCACTGCTGCTGCCAAAGGAGCGAACCTTGTTTCTATCGGTATGGAGTGTGTTGAGTGTGAACAAGAAATTTTGGATCCCAAAGAGAGTATATCTTGCATGACATGTAAGCTTTCGTACCATGTAGGAAGCTGCGCAGGAGTATCGGAGGCAACAATAAAATCTAAGAAATCAACCTACCAGAAATGGAAATGCCCGAAATGTAGGCTACAAACCTCACATGTTAACCGGGATGAGAAAGAAAAAACACCGTTGACTGTAGAAGATATTGCTACGGTTGTGCTTGTGCTTGGAACGCTCGTGCTTGGTGCGCTCGCGCTTGGAACGCGAAGAGGACGAAGTGCGTTTCTGCTGCTGGGCTTCGCGTGCCCGGTTGTTCGGCTGCGTGGCTGTAAGCTGTTTCCCTGTAAATATATTTTTCCCTTTTGGTGTGCACATCTTCACGTTACATTATTGGTGGAGGTGCGGGGTACAGCCACAGCAAGCACGGAACTTCGCAGCGGTCGTCAGCTCGCCGGCTCTTCAACCATGACCAGCGAAGGGGCCGCTCCGTCGGCGTCCGCCAACCCGGCGTTCATCATTGCCCATCCGAGAGATCCTGGGACCTTCAACGGAACGGACGGCGTCGACGTGGAGGACTGGCTCGCAATGTACGAGCGCGTGAGCACACACAACAGGTGGGACCCGACCCTAAAGTTGGCCAACGTCATCTTCTACCTGACGGGCACTGCCAGGGTATGGTTCGAGACCCACGAGGATGAACTCACCAGCTGGGATCTCTGCAAGCGCAAGCTTTGTGACCTGTTTGGTAAGCCATTCGGGCGTCAGCTCGCTGCGAAGAAGGAGCTCGCATGCCGTGCACAAACGTCCACAGAGTCCTATGTATCATACATTCAGGACATATTAGCTCTCTGCATGAAAGTCGACGCCACTATGTCAGAGTGCGACAAAGTAGGTCACGTGCTCAAAGGCATCGCAGATGACGCCTTTAACCTTCTTGTATACAAGGACTGCGGAACGGTTGACGCAATCATCAAGGAATGCCGCCGGTTCGAACAAGCGAAGAGCCGCCGAATTTCTCCGCAGTTCACGCGGTTGCCGAATACGACTGCGACGTCGTCCTGTGTAGACTCGACTCCACCGAGCCGTCTGCCGACATCTGAGAGCCTGACACGACTTGTGCGCCAAGAAGTAGAGGCAATGTCCCCCGTTGCGTTTCATCCACCCGCAACAGACAGTACTCCAGCAGTATCCCTTATACAGGCTGTCGTTCGCAAAGAATTTGCCAATCTTGGGATTCAACCTGTTTGCTCAGTTAGTGCCCCATATGCTCGCCGCATGTCCCCGGAGCTCGGTTCTGAACGTGCATACTACCCTCGACGCAGCCGCAATCCAGATGAATGGAGAACACCTGATGACAGGCCCATCTGCTTTAACTGCTCCCGAGTTGGCCACATATCTCGACACTGCCGAAGCCGTCCGTCCTCGACCTACAGCCGCTACCCGCCGGGTTCTGCATATTCCCGCCGCTCTCCCTCGCCCTCGGAAACGACCTCTTCTGGCCACAACGCTCAGACCCCGCTTACCAACCGTTCGTCGTCACCTCAGCGCCGTCGATCTCCATCGCCCCGACCTCGCCGCCCTTCGTCGCCGGCCCCATATGCCCGCTCCCGGTCGGAAAACTGATGGCTGCAGCGTCTGGGGGTGATGCTGCTCTGACGACCCGACCAGAAAACCCTCCTTTAACTCTTCATGCTCATCGGAACATCCTTAACGTCGACGTGGACGGGGTCCCTGTTACCGCTCTGATCGACACTGGAGCGCACGTCTCAGTCATGAATGCTCGTCTTCGCCGTCGCCTAAGGAAAGTGCTCACTCCTGCCCCCTCAACTGTGGTCCGTGTTGCAGATGGCGGTATGTCTATTGTCGTCGGAATGTGTACTGCTCGTGTTTCAATAGCCGGCCGCCATACTTCTGTGCTCTTCACTGTCCTCGAACACTGCCCTCATGACATCATTCTCGGCCTTGACTTTCTCACCGACCATTCCGCCCTTATAGATTGCGCCACAAGCATCGTTCAACTCGCTCTACCTGTTCCTTCAGAGCCACCGGATCCAATTGTTCACCGACTGTGCACCGCCGACTTTGTCCGCCTGGACCCCGATGCCGCCACTTATGTCCGTTTCTCCTCGGTCCCGCCAGTTCCCGATGGTGACTACATCATTACTCCGGTTCCTGATGTGCCCTTTACACGCAGTGTTGCCCTTGCGCATACAGTTGTCACCATGTCGGCAAATCAAGCGTCCCTTCCGGTTCTCAACTTTGCCTCTTACGTTCAGCCGCTCCCACAAGGTATGTCGCTCGCCACGCTGTGCCCTGCTGCCGAATGCGTCGTATCGGCGGTGAGAAGCGTCCCACCCTCGTCGAACTGCCGCGACTCTGACGTCCCACCACCTGATGAATATGCAAAAATGATTGCTGCTGACCTCTTACCAGGGCAAGCTCACGACCTTCGGTATCTTCTGTCGTCTTTTCGCGACATCTTTGACTTCGATGACCGCCCTTTGGCTCGAACATCTGTGGTCACGCATCGCATCAACACCGGTGACGCAGCTCCTATTCACAGACGACCCTACAGAGTGTCCAGTACAGAACGCACCATCATACAGCAAGAGGTGGACAAGATGCTCAGTAAAGACATCATAGAGCCCTCGTCGAGCCCTTGGGCCTCACCAGTTGTGCTGGTTAAAAAGAAGGACGGCAGCTGGCGCTTTTGCGTTGATTACCGGCACCTAAACAACATAACAAAAAAAGACGTCTATCCACTCCCAAGAATAGACGATGCTTTGGACTGCCTTCACGGAGCCAAATTTTTCTCTTCAATTGACCTTCGGTCCGGGTATTGGCAAATCTCTGTTGATGACAATGACCGCGAAAAGACGGCATTCGTCACACCGGACGGCTTATATCAGTTTAAAGTTATGCCATTCGGTCTCTGTAATGCGCCAGCTACCTTCGAAAGAATGATGGACTCCTTGCTTCGCGGCTTTAAATGGTCCACATGTCTATGTTACCTCGACGATGTGGTGGTTTTTTCGCCCACGTTTACCACGCACCTCGAAAGACTGGCGAGCATTCTTTCTGTCTTCCGTCGAGCCGGGCTACAGCTCAATTCGTCGAAATGTCAATTCGGTCGCCGCCAACTCACCATTCTCGGACATCTAGTCGACGCTTCTGGTGTCCGCCCGGATCCTGTTAAAGTTAAAGCCGTCAAGGACTTCCCTATTCCCCAGTCGTCTACGGATGTGCGCAGCTTCGTCGGCCTCTGCTCGTACTTCCGCCGTTTCATCAAAAATTTTGCCGGCACCGCTCGCCCCCTGACCGACCTTCTAAAGAAAGACACCCCTTTTACCTGGGGCCCTGCCCAAGAGGAGGCCTTTTCTTCGCTAGTCGACTTACTCACCTCCCCACCTATTCTGGCCCATTTTGATCCGTCGGCTCCGACTGAAGTTCGCACAGACGCCTGCGGTTATGGGATTGGCGCCGTGCTAGCCCAACGTCACCAAGGGCAAGAACGCGTTATTGCATATGCCAGCCGCCTCCTTTCTACAGCTGAGCGAAATTACTCAATTACAGAGCGCGAGTGTCTAGCTCTTGTTTGGGCCGTAGCTAAGTTCCGACCGTACCTGTTTGGCCGTCCATTCTCCGTAGTGACCGATCACCACGCCCTTTGTTGGCTGTCTTCACTGAAAGACCCCACAGGCCGGCTCGGACGTTGGACGTTGCGCCTCCAAGAGTATTCTTACACTGTTCATTACAAGTCAGGGCGTCTCCATCAAGACGCCGACTGCCTGTCTCGGCACCCTGTAGAGCCGCCTGATCCTGGAGACAACGACCTCGGCCCGTGCCTCTTCGCTATCTCCGATCTGGTTAACATCGCGGACGAGCAGCGACAACACTCTTCCTTGCGTATTCTCATTGATCGCCTCAACTGTGCCAGCCGAGATCCTTCATTGGAACTGTTCGTCATTCAGGATGGCGTCCTATACCGCCGCAACCTTCGTCCTGACGGACCTCCGCTCCTGCTAGTCGTTCCCCAGCGTCTCCGTTCATCTGTCCTAGCGGAACTACACGACCTACCGACCGCAGGCCACCTCGGCGTCTCCCGCACATACGATCGGGTCCGACGCCGCTTCTTTTGGCCTGGTCTGTACCGCTCTGTTCGGCGTTACGTTGCCTCCTGCGACCTCTGTCAACGCAGGAAGAGACCATCAACGTTGCCTGCTGGCCTTCTACAGCCTATTGACGTACCTCTCGAACCATTCTACCGTGTTGGACTCGACCTTCTCGGACCTTTCCCGACGTCCTGCTCCGGCAACCGTTGGATTGCTGTCGCGACCGACTATGCGACCCGGTACGCTATCGCGCGTGCGTTACCAACAAGTTGCGCAACCGATGTCGCCGACTTCCTATTGCAGAACGTAATCCTTCACCACGGCGCTCCACACCAATTGCTGACGGACCGCGGCCGCTACTTTTTGTCCCGAGTAGTTGACGATATCCTCCGGTCCTGTGGCACGCAGCATAAGCTCACTACAGCTTACCATCCCCAGACGAACGGGCTTACCGAGCGCCTCAACAGGACTCTGACCGATATGCTATCCATGTATGTCTCGCCCGACCATCGCGATTGGGACGTTGCCTTGCCTTATGTAACATTTGCTTATAATTCGTCGCGGCATGATACCACCGGCTATTCTCCTTTCTACCTTCTGTTTGGTCGGCATCCTGCGCTGCCATTGGATACATTACTACCGAGTTCTACTGCCTCGACCACAGAGTATGCACGTGACGCCATCTCCCGAGCAACTATGGCCCGTGAAATCGCCCGAGACCGGCTCACCGCATCTCAGACCTACCAGAAGTCAGTTTACGACCGCCGGCATCGCCCAGTACACTATCCGCCGGGCTCACTCGTCCTCCTTTGGTCTCCTTCTCGCCATGTCGGTCTCTCTGAGAAACTTCTACGTCAGTACAGTGGCCCTTATCGAGTTCTCCGTCAGGTGACCGACGTGACCTACGAGATTACACCTCTTCATGCTCCGACGTCGTCCACTAGCCCTTTGACTGACGTCGTTCATGTAGTCCGTCTCAAACCGTACCACACGCCTGCTACATCATCCACTTAGCACCGGGACGGTGCTTTTGCCGCCGGGAGTTATGCTACGGTTGTGCTTGTGCTTGGAACGCTCGTGCTTGGTGCGCTCGCGCTTGGAACGCGAAGAGGACGAAGTGCGTTTCTGCTGCTGGGCTTCGCGTGCCCGGTTGTTCGGCTGCGTGGCTGTAAGCTGTTTCCCTGTAAATATATTTTTCCTTTTTGGTGTGCACATCTTCACGTTACAATATGTTGGTCGTACTTCAGGAAATTAACCGAAAACTTGATGTCCTATTGCCATTGAAAGAAACTGTCGATGGGATTGAGCAATCGGTGCAGTTTATGTCCGAACAGATGACAGACCTGATGACGCACACAGAACAAAATGAGCGAGATATTAAAGCAATCCAGACTAGGCTCACAAAAGCAGAAATGAACAAAGAACAGCTTGAATCGCTCAGTGTCCAACTTGATGACCTCGAGTGGCGCAACAGGAAACTGAACTTAGAAATTCATGGTATACCACAAACGGAAGGCGAAAATCTTTTGTCAAAACTTAATGCTCTAGCCAGTGAAAGTGAATTGCCCCAGCTATCAGAACACGACATCACGGCAATTCATCGATTGCCGGCAAAGCGTTACAAAGTGCCTGGCATCATCTGCCGTTTCACGAGACAGAGCATGAGGGACAAATGGTGGGCTAACAGGCGGGAGTTGACCACTGCGGATGCCAATGTTCACATGTTGGAAAACCTGACCAGGCGAAATCGAGAACTGCTGAGGGAAGTGAAAGAATGGGCGAAAACAAATCAGTACAAGTATGTCTGGCACAGCAACGGTAAGATTCTGATAAGAAAGACTGATGGCGCGTCAGCAATGCTAGTGCAGCACTCTTGCGACCTTGGCAAGCTGCAATAAGAAGGGAGAATTGATTTCGAATTTTTATTTGTTTCCTGCCAATAATGCAGACTGTAACAGAAAAGAATTATCTACTCCCAGAGAACTTCAAAGATTACCTTGGCCCGGTTTTCCAGACGTCATTCAAATGTCTTCATATCAATGCTCGATCTGTCAGACATAAAGAAGCATATTTCGACACTTTCTTTCAACAACTAAATGTTCCCATTGACGCTATCATGATCAGCGAAACTTGGTCTACAAGTGATTATGATGTCTTTCGATTTCCTGGTTATGAGACATTTTTTCTGAATCGTTACGCTGGTATTGGTGGTGGCGTATCCATATCATTTAAAAAGAAGTGGCGGCCTGAAATGTTAGAGCGATTCACAGTTTCTGTGAAAGAATATGAAATCTTAACAATGTGTTTGAACAACACTATTTTTGCAGTGTGCTATCGTCCACCAAAGGGTTGCGTAGCCATATTCTTGAATTTTCTTGAAAGCCTGATTACATTTGCAACCAGTCAGCATTTAAACATTGTCCTTGGTGGTGACCTAAACATTAATATGTTATCGGTTGATGCATCCCAAATGAGTTTAGATTTATTGCTTAGAACACATGGACTTCTGAATGCAATCAAAATGCCAACGAGTGTTACGATCACGTCTTCATCGCTGATAGATTTGTTTATCACTAACCATGACCCTAGTATGATCACATCTGGAGAAAGTCCGCGCTGGAGATACTCCGCGCTGTAGAAACTCCGCGCCGGAGAAACTCCGCGCTAGAGAAACTCCACGTTGGAGAAACTCCGCGTTGGAGAAACTCCGCGTTGGAGATACTCCGCGCTGGAGAAACTCCGCGCTGGAAAAACTCTGCGCTGGAGAAACTGCGTGATGGAGAAACTCCGTGTTGGAGAAACTCCGCTTTGGAGAAAGTCCGCGTTGGAGAAACTCCGCGTTAGAGAAAGTCCGCGTTGAGAACTCCGCGTTTAGAAAGTCCGCGTTGGAGAAACTGCGCGTTCGAGAAACTCCGCGCTGGAAAACTCCGTGCTGGAGAAACTCCGTTGTGGAGAAAGTCCGCGCTGGAGATACTCCGCGCTGTAGAAACTCCGCGCTAGAGAAACTCCACGTTGGAGAAACTTCGCGTTGGAGATACTCCGCGCTGCAGAAACTCCGCGCTGGAGAAACTCTGCGCTGGAGAAACTGCGTGTTGGAGAAACTCCGTGTTGGAGAAACTCCGTGTTGGAGAAACTCCTCGCTGGATATACTCCGCGCTGGAGAAACTCCGTGTTGGAGAAAGTCGGCGCTGGAGAAAGTCCGCGCTGGAGAATCTCCACGCTGGAGAAACTCCGCGCTGGAGAATCTCCGCGTTTGAGAAACTCCGCGTTGGAGACACTCCGTGTTGGAGAAACTCCGCGTTGGAGAAACTCCGCGCTGGAGAAAATCCGCGTTTGAGAAAGTCCGCGTTTGGGAAAGTCCGCGTTTGAGGAAGTCCGCGTTGGAGAAACTTCGTGTTCGAGAAACTCCGCGCTGGAGAAACTCCGTCTTGGAGAAAATCTGTTTTGGAGAAAGTCCGCGCTGGAGAAACTCCGCGCCGGAAACTCCGCGCTAGAGAAACTCCACGTTGGAGAAACTCCGCGTTGGAGAAAGTCCGCGTTGGAGAAACTCCTTGTTGGAGATACTCCGCGCTGGAGAAACTCCGCGCTGGAAAAACTCTCCGCTGGAGAAACTGCGTGATGCAGAAACTCCGTGTTGGAGAAACTCCGTGTTAGAGAAACTCCGTGCTGGAGAAACTCCGCGTTGGAGAAAGTCGGCGCTGAAGAAAGTCCGCGCTGGAGAATGTCCGCGTTTAAGAAACTCCGCGTTGGAGACACTCCGCTTTGGAGAAACTCCGCGTTGAAGAAACTCCGCGCTGGAGAAGGTCCGTGTTGGAGAAACTCCGCGTTGGAGAAACTCCGCGCTGGAGAAAGTCCGTGTTGGAGAAACTCTGTGTTGGAGAAATTCCGCGCTGGAGAAACTCGGCGCTGGAGAAACTCCGCGCTGGAGAAAGTCGACGTTGGACAAAGTCCGCGTTGGAGAAAATCCGCGCTGTAGAAACTCCGTGCTGGAAAAACTCCGCGCTGGAGAAACTCCGCGCTAGTGAAACTCCGCGTTGAAGAAACTCCTCTCTGGAGATACTCCGCGCAGGAGAAACTCCGCACAGGAGAAACTCCGCGTTTGAGATACTCCGCATTGGAGAAACTACGCGTTGGAGAAACTCCGCGCTAGAGAAACTCCGCGTTGGAGAAACTCCGCGCTGGAGAAACTCTGCGCTGGAGAAACTGTATGTTGGAGAAACTCCGTGTTGGAGAGACTCCGCGTTGGAGAAACTCCGCGTTGGAGAAAGTCCGCGTTGGAGAAAGTCCGCGTTGGAGAAACTCCGCGTTGGAGAAACTCCGCTCTGGAGAAACTCCGCGCTGGAGAAACTCCGCGGCGGAGAAAGTCCGTGCTGGAGAAAGTCCACGTTGGAGAAACTTCGTGTTGGAGAAACTCCGCGCTCGAGAAACCCCGCGCTGGATTAATTCCGGGCTGGATAAACTCCGCGTTGGGGAAAATCCGCGTTGGAGAACTCCGCGTTGGAGAAACACCGCGTTGGAGAAATTTCGCTTTGAAGAAACTCCGCGCTGGAGAAACTCCGTGTTGGAGAAACTCCGTGTTGGAGAAACTCCGTCTTGGAGAAACTCCACGCTGCAGATACTTCATGCTGGAGAAACTCCACGATGAAGAAACTCCGCGCTGGAGAAACTCCGTGTTGGAGAAACTCTGTGTTCAAGAAACTTCGCGCTGGAGAAATTCCGCGTTGGAGAAACTCCACGATGAAGAAACTCCGCGTTGGAGAAACTCCGCGTTGGAAAAAATCCGCGTTGGAGAAACTCCGCGTTTGAAAAACACCGCGCTGGAGAAACTCCGCGCTTTAGAAACTACGCGGCGGAGAATCTCCGCGTTTGAGAAACTCCTCGATGAGAAACTCCGCGCTGGAGAAACTCCGCGCTGGAGAAACTCCGTGTTTTAGAAACTCTGTGTTGAAGAAACTCCGCGCTGGAGAAACTCCGCGTTGGAGAAACTCCGCATTGGAGAAACTACGCGCTAGAGAAACTCCGCGTTGGAGAAACTCCGCGTTGGAGAAAGTCCGCGTTGGAGAAAGTCCGCGTTCGAGAAACTCCGCGTTGGAGAATCTCCGCGCTGGAGAAACTCCGCGCTTTAGAAACTCCGCGGCGGAGAAAGTGCGTGCTGGAGAAAGTCCGTGTTGGAGAAACTCCGTGTTGGAGAAACTTCGCTTTGAAGAAACTCCGCGCTGGAGAAACTCCGTGTTGGAGAAACTCCGTGTTGGAGAAACTCCGTCTTGGAGAAACTCCACGCTGCAGATACTTCATGCTGGAGAAACTCCACGATGAAGAAACTCCGCGTTGGAGAAACTCCGCGTTGGAGAAAATCCGCGTTGGAGAAACTCCGCGTTTGAGAAACACCGCGCTGGAGAAACTCCGCGCTTTAGAAACTACGCGGCGGAGTAAGTCCGTGCTGGAGAAAGTCCGTGTTGGAGAAACTCCGTGTTGGAGAAATTCTGTTTTGGAGGAACTCCGCGCTGGAGAAACTCCGCGTTGGAGAAACTACGCGTTGGAGAAACTCCGCATTGAAGAAACTCCCCGATGGAGAAACTCCGCGTTGGAGAAACTCCGCTTTGGAGAAAGTCCGCGTTGGAGACACTCCGCGTTGGAGAAAGTCCGCGTTTGAGAAACTCCGCGTTTGAGAAAGTTCGCGTTGGAGAAACTGCGCGTTCGAGAAACTCCGCGCTGGAAAAACTCCTCGATGGAGACACTCCACTATGAAAAAACTCCGCGCTGGAGAAACTCTGTGTTGGAGAAACTCTGTGTTGAAGGAACTCCGCGTTGGAGAAACTCCGCGTTGGAGAAACTCCGCGTTGGAGAAACTCCGCGTAGGAGAAACTCCGCGTTGGAGAAACACCGCGTTGGAGAAACTCCGCGTTGGAGAATCTCTGTTTTGGAGAAACTCCGTGTTGGAGAAAGTCGGCGCTGGAGAAAGTCCGCGCTGGAGAATCTCCACGCTGGAGAAACTCCGCGCTGTACAATCTCCGCGTTTGAGAAACACCGCGTTGGAGACACTCCGCTTTGGAGGAACTCCGCGTTGGAGAAACTCCGCGCTGGAGAAAGTCCGTGTTGGAGAAACTCCGCGTTGAAGAAAGTCCGCGTTTGAGAAAGTCCGCGTTTGAGAAAGTTCGCGTTCGAGAAACTCCGCGTTCGAGAAACTCCGCGCTGGAGAAACTCTGTTTTGGAGAAAGTCCGCGCCGGAGAAACTCCGTGCTGGAGAAACTCCGCGTTGGAGAAAGTCCGCGTTGGAGAAACTCCGCGTTGGAGATACTCCGCGCTGGAGAAACTCCGCGCTGGAAAAACTCTGCGCTGGAGAAACTGCGTGTTGGAGAAACTCCGTGTTGGAGAAACTCCGTGTTAGAGAAACTCCGTGCTTGAGAAACTCCGCGTTGGAGAAAGTCGGCGCTGAAGAAAGTCCACGCTGGAGAATCTCCGCGTTTAAGAAACTCCGCGTTGGAGACACTCCGCTTTGGAGAAACTCCGCGTTGAAGAAACTTCGCGCTGGAGAAGGTTCGTGTTGGAGAAACTCCGCGTTGGAGAAACTCCGCGCTGGAGAAAGTCCGTGTTGGAGAAACTCCTTGGTGGAGAAATTCCGCGCTGGAGAAAGTCTACGTTGGACAAAGTCCGCGTTGGAGAAAATCCGCGCTGTAGAAACTCCGCGCTGGAAAAACTCCGCGCTGGAGAAACTCTGCGCTAGAGAAACTCCGCGTTGACGAAACTCCGCTCTGGAGATACTCCGCGGAGGAGAAGCTCCGCGTTGGAGAAACTCAGCGCTGGAGAAACTCCGCGCTGGAGAAACTCCGCGGCAGAGAAAGTCCGTGCTGGAGAAAGTCCGTGCTGAAGAAACTTCGTGTTGGAGAAACTCCGCGCTCGAGAAACTCCGCGCTGGAGAAACTCCGGGCTGGATAAACTCCGCGCTGGGGAAAATCCGCGTTGGAGAAACTCCACGTTGGAGAAACTCGGCGTTGGAGAAACTCTGCGTTGGAGATACTTCGCGCTGGAGAAACTCCGCGCTGCAAAACCTCTGCGCTGGAGAAACTGCGTGTTGGAGAAACTCCGTGTTGGAGAAACTCCGTGCAGGAGAAACTCCGTGTTGGAGAAACTCCGCGCTGGAGATACTCCGCGCTGGAGAAACTCCGTGTTGGAGAAAGTCAGCGCAGAAGAAAGTCCGCGCTGGAGAATCTCCGCGTTTGAGAAACTCCGCGTTGGAGACACTCCGCTTTGGAGAAATTACGCGTTGAAAAAACTCCGTGTTAGAAAACTCCGCGTAGGAGAAACTCCGCGCTGGAGAAAATCCGCGTTGGAGAAACTCAGCGTTCGAGAAACTCCGCGCTGGAGAAACTCCGTGCTGGAGAAACTCCGTTTTGGAGAAAGTCCGCGCTGGAGATACTCCGCGCTGGAGAAACTCCGCGCCGGAAACTCCGCGCTAGAGAAACT
This sequence comes from Amblyomma americanum, assembly GCA_030143305.2. Classification (NCBI taxonomy): domain Eukaryota; kingdom Metazoa; phylum Arthropoda; class Arachnida; order Ixodida; family Ixodidae; genus Amblyomma; species Amblyomma americanum. Next base: position 7,553 of record JARKHS020027215.1, on the reverse strand, counting down.
ACACGTTGGAGAAACTCCGCGTTGGAGAAACTCCGAGTTAGAGGAACTCCGCGTTGGAGATACTCCGCGCTGGATAAACTCCGCGCTGGAAAAACTCTGCGCTGGAAAAAGTACGTGTTGGAGAATCTCCGCGTTGGAGAAACTCCGCGTTGGAGAAAGTCCGCGTTGAAGAAACTCCGCGTTGGAGAAACTTCGCTTTGAATATACTCCTCGCTGGAAAAACTCCGCGTTGGAGAAGCTCCGCTTTGGAGAAAGTCCGCGTTGGAGACACTCCGCGTTGGAGAAAGTCCGCGTTTGAGAAACCCCGCGTTTGTGAAAGTGCGCGTTGGAGAAACTGCGCGTTCGAGAAACTCCGCGCTGGAGAAACTCCGTGCTGGAGAAACTCCGTTTTGGAGAAAGTCCGCGCTGGATATACTACGCGCTGTAGAAACTCCGCGGCGGAGAAACTCCGTGTTGAAGAAACTCCGTGCTGGAGAAACTTCGCACAGGAGAAACTCCGCGTATGAGATACTCCGCACTGGAGAAACTCCGCTATGGAGAAACTCCGCGCTGGAGAAACTCCTCGCAGGAGAAGTTCCACGATGAAGAAACTCCGCGCTGGAGAAACTCCGTGTTGGAGAAACTCTGTGTTGAAGAAAATCCGCGCTGGAGAAACTCCGCGTTGGAGAAACTCCGCATTGGAGAAACTACGTGTTGGAGAAAGTCCGCGTTGGCGAAACTCCGCGTTGTAAAAATTCCGCGTTGGAGAAACTCCGCGCTAGAGAAACTCCGCGTTGAAGAAACTCCGCGTTTGTGAAAGTCCGCTTTGGAGAAACTCCGCGTTGGAGAATCTCCGCGCTGGAGAAACTCCGCGCTTTAGAAACTCCGCGGCGGAGAAAGTGCGTGCTGGAGAAAGTCCGTGTTTGAGAAACTCCGTGTTGGAGAAACTCTGTTTTGAAGAAACCCCGCGCTGGAGAAACTCTGCGTTGGAGAAACTACGCGTTGGAGAAACTCCATATTGGAGAAACACCGCGCTGGAGAAACTCCGCGTTGGAGAAACTCCGCTTTGGAGAAAGTCCGCGTTGGAGAAACTCCGCTTTGGAGAAAGTCCGCGTTTGAGAAACTCCGCGTTTGAGAAACTCCTCGATGAAGAAACTCCGCGCTGGAGAAACTCCGTGTTGGAGAAACTCTGTGTTGAAGAAACTCCGCGCTGGAGAAACTCCGCGCTGGAGAAACTCCGCGTTGGAGAAACTCCGCATTGGAGAAACTACGCGCTAGAGAAACTCCGCGTTGGAGAACCTCCGCGTTGGAGAAAGTCCGCGTTGGAGAAAGTCCGCGTTGGAGAAACTCCGCGTTGGAGAATCTCCGCGCTGTAGAAATTCCGCGCTTTAGAAACTCCGCGGCGGAGAAAGTGCGTGCTGGAGAAAGTCCGTGTTGGAGAAACTCCGTGTTGGAGAAACTCTGTTTTGGAGAAACTCTGTTTTGGAGAAACTTCACGCTGGAGAAACTCCGCGTTGGAGAAACTCCGCGTTGGAGAAACTCCGCTTTGGAGAAAGTCCGCGTTTGAGAAACTCCGCATTTGACAAAGTCCGCGTTGGAGAAACTGCGCGTTCGAGAAACTCCGCGCTGGAGAAACTCCGTGCTGGAGAAACTCCGCTTTGGAGAAAGTCCGCGCTGGAGATACTCCGCGCTGTAGAAACTCCGCACTAGAGAAACTCCACGTTGGAGAAACTCCGCGTTGGAGAAACTCCGCGTTGGAGAAACTCCGCGTTGGAGATACTCCGCGCTATAGAAACTCCGCGCTGGAAAAACACTGCGCTGGAGAAACTGCGTGTTGGAGAAACTGCGTGTTGGAGAAACTCCGTGTTGAAGAAACTCCATGCTGGAGAAACTCCGTGTTGGAGAAACTCCTCGCTGGAGATACTCCGCGCTGAAGAAACTCCGTGTTCAAATTCAAATTCAAATTTATTTGCCACCATGGTACAGATGATGGCGGGGACCCGTAGTAAAAGCTGCCGTTTTTCAGCTTGACAAGGCCACGGGCCCCCACTTTGACAGCAATACAGTAAAGAAATAAAGAAAATACAATACAATAACGAAAATAAAAAAAATTCATATAGCAGAGCTGTTATTCGGTTACAGTAGTCAGCATAAAATCAACAGCATTGTCCTGGCTGGAAAGAAAACTTACAATGATGGTGAAAGAAAGAAGAATTAGGTAGACAAATCACAGAAAAAAAGGTTAGGTGTAGTGTAAAAAAAAATACTCGAACAGTTTGTTTCGTGTTGTGTTTTGGAGATCAATATCGTTTTGTGCGAGTTTGTTAAGAAGTCGTGGTAGTTTATTTTCTAATGTTTGATTACCATAGAAAGTTCTGTATGTTTTTACGTTCCATTGTGCTATATTTCTTGTGCTGTACATTGCATCTCGTTTTTCTAAACCAGCTAATTTTGATAGAAAAGATATGTTCTTCAACACCTCGTTTTTCACACACTTGCTCAGACGATAGTCATAAAGCTTAGTAATTGGTAGTAAGTTATACTTTAAGAAAAGTGCGGCCGTATGGTAGGTATGCGAAACATTTTCAACAATTCTTAGAAATTTTTTCTGTAACAAGTGTAGTTTCTGAAGATTGCCTGCTGTTGTTGCACCCCAGGTTAAATGGCAATAGCTGAAATAAGATTGTATCAATGAATTATATAGCATTAGCATTACATTTCGCGGCAGTATCTCACGGTTCTTGTAAAGAAGACCAATAATACATGAACATTTATTTGTTACAAAGCTAACATGATCATCCCATGTCATTCTTTCATTAAATAATATACCTAATGTTTTTAAATGAAGGCACAACTTCTAAGGGTACGGACTGCAGGAATATGTTCTTAGTGAGACAGACCTTCTTGTTTCTACCTCTGAAAACAACGACTTTAGTCTTTGCTGTGTTAATCCGCAACGCATTTCTGCTACTCCAGTTTTCTATTTGCTTCTGTGCATTGTTTGCAGTATCTGTGAGTTCAGCTGCATTATCTCCGGCAAGAAAAATACTGGTGTCATCAGCATAGATGATAAATTTAACGAATGGAGTTGCATGTACAATGTCATTGATGTAAAGATTAAACAGAAATGGACCCAAATTGCTATCTTGTGGAACGCCACAGCCTACAGATTGCATATCTGAGAGGAGCCCATTTATTGCCACTGCCTGTTTGCGATCCATGTGGTATGACTGCACAAGCGATAGTGCATGGCCGCGGAAGCCACAACGCTCAAGTTTACCAAGAAGTATTGTATGATTTAATAAGTCGAATGCCTTCGAAAAATCAAGAAAAATACCAATGACTATCCTATTATGTTCGAGTTCGTTCAATATATATTCTCGTTGATCTAATAGTACAAGTTCAGTAGAGCGGTGCTTACGGAAGCCATACTGAGCTGCTGTTATAATTTTGTGTTGTTCTTCAAACTGCAAAAAGTTTCTGAGTATTACTTTTTCTAGTAGCTTAGAAAACACGGGTAAGATAGATATTGGCCTGTAATTCCCGAGCTGGTTTTTATCACCCTTTTTAAAGATAACTGTTACACGTGCAATCTGCTTTTACGAGGAAATACAGCGGTACTGACACAAAGGTTTAAGATATGCGTGATGTATGGTAAAATAAGGTCAAAAATATACCGTATAGGCTTTATCTGGAGGCCATCAATATCAATGGATGTGCTATTATTTAGTTCGTGGAAGGCTGCCGTTACATCTGCTTCTTCAACCGGTTTGAGAAATACAGTGTCGCCTATATGAACAACATCACTGAGATTGTTATGCGGGACTTGATTTCTAGAAGCGCAAACAAAGTGCGTATTAAACGTATCTGCTAATTCTTTTCCAGTTATACTTACGCCATCAATATTTAGCATATTTAATTCACCTGATTTGCTATTTCTCCCCAAAATTGCGTTTAGCCGCTTCCACATATTGTCGACACGACCACAAGTTGACGTGAATTGATTTGTGTAATAGGCGTTTCTGGCTTTCTTGAGCTCAGTATTCAAGCGGTTTCGATATTTTTTAAACGCTGTCAGATCACATTCAGCTCTCGATTTAATAAACTTATGGTATAGGATGTTCTTTGTGTTTATCTTTGCCACCAACTCCGGTGTGACCCATGGTTTGCGACTGTGACGCCTTTGTTTTTTTGTTAATATTGGGAAACAGGCCTCGTACATCGGCTTCAGAATGCCTAAGAATGCCTCGTAAGCATTATTGGCGTCATTTTCTAAAAGGACAGGCCTCCAGTTGTTCTTTTCTACCGAGTTTCTAAATGTGGACAGTGTTTTTTCAGATATAAGTTGGAAAGAATATGTTGAACTACGTTTCTTTTTAGACATGTTTTTAACACACATAAATATTGGCAAGTGATCGCTGATGTCAGAAATTATTACTCCAGATGTGATCATACTAGGGTCATGGTTAGTGATAAACAAATCTATCAGCGATGAAGACGTGATCGTAACACGCGTTGGCATTTTGATTGCATTCAGAAGTCCATGTGTTCTAAGCAATAAATCTAAACTCATTTGGGATGCATCAACCGATAACATATTAATGTTTAGGTCACCACCAAGGACAATGTTTAAATGCTGACTGGTTGCAAATGTAATCAGGCTTTCAAGAAAATTCAAGAATATGGCTACGCAACCCTTTGGTGGACGATAGCACACTGCAAAAATACTGTTGTTCAAACACATTGTTAAGATTTCATATTCTTTCACAGAAACTGTGAATCGCTCCAACATTTCAGGCCGCCACTTCTTTTTAAATGATATGGATACGCCACCACCAATACCAGCGTAACGATTCAGAAAAAATGTCTCAACCAGGAAATCGAAAGACATCATAATCACTTGTAGATCAAGTTTCGCTGATCATGATAGCGTCAATGGGAACATTTAGTTGTTGAAAGAAAGTGTCGAAATATGCTTCTTTATGTCTGACAGATCGAGCATTGATATGAAGACATTTGAATGACGTCTGGAAAACCGGGCAAGGTAATCTTTGAAGTTCTCTGGGAGTAGATAATTCTTTTCTGTTACAGTCTGCATTTTTGGCAGGAAACAAATAAAAATTCGAAATCAATTCTCCCTTCTTATTGCAGCTTGCCAAGGTCGCAAGAGTGCTGCACTAGCATTGCTGACGCGCCATCAGTCTTTCTTATCAGAATCTTACCGTTGCTGTGCCAGACATACTTGTACTGATTTGTTTTCGCCCATTCTTTCACTTCCCTCAGCAGTTCTCGATTTCGCCTGGTCAGGTTTTCCAACATGTGAACATTGGCATCCGCAGTGGTCAACTCCCGCCTGTTAGCCCACCATTTGTCCCTCATGCTCTGTCTCGTGAAACGGCAGATGATGCCAGGCACTTTGTCACGCTTTGCCGGCAATCGATGAATTGCCGTGATGTCGTGTTCTGATAGCTGGGGCAATTCACTTTCACTGGCTAGAGCATTAAGTTTTGACAAAAGATTTTCGCCTTCCGTTTGTGGTATACCATGAATTTCTAAGTTCAGTTTCCGGTTGCGCCACTCGAGGTCATCAAGTTGGACACTGAGCGATTCAAGCTGTTCTTTGTTCATTTCTGCTTTTGCGAGCCTAGTCTGGATTGCTTTAATATCTCGCTCATTTTGTTCTGTGCGCGTCATCAGGTCTGTCATCTGTTCGGACATAAACTGCACCGATTGCTCAATCCCATCGACAGTTTCTTTCAATGGCAATAGGACATCAAGTTTTCGGTTAATTTCCTGAAGTACGACCAACATATCTTCTACAGTCAACGGTGTTTTTTTCTTTCTCATCCCGGTTAACATGTGAGGTTTGTAGCCTACATTTCGGGCATTTCCATTTCTGGTAGGTTGATTTCTTAGATTTTATTGTTGCCTCCGATACTCCTGCGCAGCTTCCTACATGGTACGAAAGCTTACATGTCATGCAAGATATACTCTCTTTGGGATCCAAAATTTCTTGTTCACACTCAACACACTCCATACCGACAGAAACAAGGTTCGCTCCTTTGGCAGCAGCAGTGGCAGCAACACAATAACACCCCCCCCCAAAAAAAAGCCACTAACCTGTAACAGTATGCAGGAGCATTTAGGCAAACGCTCTTCCGAAAACTGCTGCTGCCAAAGTGCCGTCTTGGATGCGATGCCGTAGCTTTATAGCAGATGCTTCGATGCAAGCGCCACGCCAGGTGATGCCAGCCGGCGACGTCCGTCCTTGATAACTCTTAGTTGATAACCGGAGTCGAAATGCAGCCTCAGAAAACGTGCGCTTCTCGGCTTATAGTGGTGTCGTCCTAGGATCCAGGGTTATCTGTAACAGTATGCAGGAGCATTTAGGCAAACGCTCTTCCGAAAACTGCTGCTGCCAAAGTGCCGTCTTGGATGCGATGCCGTAGCTTTATAGCAGATGCGTCGATGCAAGCGCCACGCCAGGTGATGCCAGCCGGCGACGTCCGTCCTTGATAACTCTTAGTTGATAACCGGAGTCGAAATGCAGCCTCAGAAAACGTGCGCTTCTCGGCTTATAGTGGTGTCGTCCTAGGATCCAGGGTTATCTGTAACAGTATGCAGGAGCATTTAGGCAAACGCTCTTCCGAAAACTGCTGCTGCCAAAGTGTTGGAGAAAGTCGGCGCTGGAGAAAGTCCGCGCTGGAGAATCTCCACGCTGGAGAAACTCCGCGTTGGAGAAACTCCGCGTTGGAGAAATTCCGCGTTGGAGATACTCAACGCGGAGATTCTCCAACACGCAGTTTTTCCAGCCCAGAGTTTTTCCAGCGCGGAGTTTCTCCAGCGCGGAGTATCTCCAACGCGGAATTTCTCCAACGCGGAGTTTCTCCAACGCGGAGTTTCTCCAGCGTGGAGATTCTCCAGCGCGGACTTTCTCCAGCGCCGACTTTCTCCAACACTTTGGCAGCAGCAGTTTTCGGAAGAGCGTTTGCCTAAATGCTCCTGCATACTGTTACAGATAACCCTGGATCCTAGGACGACACCACTATAAGCCGAGAAGCGCACGTTTTCTGAGGCTGCATTTCGACTCCGGTTATGAACTAAGAGTTATCAAGGACGGACGTCGCCGGCTGGCATCACCTGGCGTGGCGCTTGCATCGACGCATCTGCTATAAAGCTACGGCATCGCATCCAAGACGGCACTTTGGCAGCAGCAGTTTTCGGAAGAGCGTTTGCCTAAATGCTCCTGCATACTGTTACAGGTTACTGGCTTTTTTTGGGGGGGTGTTATTGCGTTGCTGCCACTGCTGCTGCCAAAGGAGCGAACCTTGTTTCTATCGGTATGGAGTGTGTTGAGTGTGAACAAGAAATTTTGGATCCCAAAGAGAGTATATCTTGCATGACATGTAAGCTTTCGTACCATGTAGGAAGCTGCGCAGGAGTATCGGAGGCAACAATAAAATCTAAGAAATCAACCTACCAGAAATGGAAATGCCCGAAATGTAGGCTACAAACCTCACATGTTAACCGGGATGAGAAAGAAAAAACACCGTTGACTGTAGAAGATATTGCTA
>JARKHS020027214.1:0-24815 GCA_030143305.2 Amblyomma americanum | reverse complement strand
GCAGAACGCGCAGTCGGCTACGAAGTCGACTGTGATCATTGTTTAGAACTTGTTTTTAGATTTCGGCTAACGAGAGCCAAAAGCACAAAGGAAAAAAGTTTTTAAGTCGGTCTTAGCACAAGAAACAACGTTTTTCCTCTTATGTGTTCTTTTCAACGTAGGCCTGTTTAATAATACGCCTGAGTGGGCGACGTTTTAACTTCAATGAGACGGTATCACATGATCTGTTTCGTCGCACTAACCGAGATGGCTAAAACTGTGTGTAAGCGCGGCCAACTGCAGTTAACTCTAACCGTGGTTAAACGCCTTAACTGTAGTTAAGCTTAACCACGCTTAAGGCTGCCCGTGTAAAGAGGGTTCAGGGTGAAGATTCAGAAATCAAGGCCAGAATATTTGCAGACGATTGCATTATTTATACTAATGTTAATTCAGTTGAAGATCAAGTTAAGCGTAATGGTTACCTGCTCAACATTAGCGAATGGTGTAGAAAGTGGCAAATGTCTTTAAACCCCAGTAAAACAGCATGTATGACAATCCCACACAAACATCAGCCACTCGAATTTGACTACTCATTACAAGAAAACAAACTTAATCGAGTAACAGAATATACATACCTGGGAGTGGCAATTACTTCAGACCTGCGTTGGAACACTCACGTACATAACATTGTTGCTAAAGCAAATAAAAGATTAGGATTCATTAGGCGGTCACTTAAGCATGCTACACAGGACACTAAACATGCGGCTTATAAGATGCTCGTACGCCCGATAATGGAATATGCGTGTGAGGTGTGGGATCCCTACACTCAAACACTTGCAGCTGAACTGGAGCGAGTGCAGCGACGTGCACTTCGCTTTATCTATTCTCGCTTCCGAAGACAAGATCAGGTAACCCCACTTTACACTTTAGCGAACTTGCGCCCTCTTCAATGTCGCCGGAAACAAAAAAGCACTCATTCTTTTCTATAAGATTATGAACAACATGGTACATATCGATAAGCAGCAATACATAAGCGAAACTACTTCACGTATCACTCGGGGTAAACATTGCAGACACGTAAAAGAACAAAAATTTTTTAAGCACTGCTACAAGCATTCCTTCTTCCTGTCCACAGCGAGAGAATGGAACAGACTGCCAGAGAATGTGGTGCTCGCATCGGGTGTGGATGTGTTCTCTGCCGGAGTTCGTGATTGTTGGTATAGTGCCTGATATAATGCGCCTTGCATTTGTGTTGGGCATGGTGTTTTCACATTGTTTCTGTTTCGTTGCATCGATATTTTTGCGCATTTTTATTTGTTGCTTAGAGGTCAGTTCCATTTTTTGATATGTTAAAACTTGGCACCGACTGGATGGTGCTGGTGTTTTGTTTGTCGTGTTCCGCCTTTGTAATCTGTACCCTGTATCGCTCCTATCTTGGTCCTGACCGGACTGATAGTATCTCTAATAAATAAATAAATGAGAAAGAGGCGGCGTGGGTGCAGTGAAAGGGGGACACCACCCTGAACGGCGGCGGTGGCATCGAGGCAAAACGTGCGCCCGCCCATAGGGGACACAACCTGGGCCACAGGGCGCTGCGGACGCCAGTGAACAGCGCCCTCTCCGAGCGATTCCTCCTAATTGATCGGGCAGGACGACGAGCTTCGCCACTGACTTGTGTGCGTTGCCTGGCCCGCACGTGAAGAAACGAGTTTCGCGCGCGCGCATTCATTCGTTCTTTCTGGCTCGCGCTTCGGCGCCGTTGAGAGAGGAGCTTGCTTCGCGCGCGCTATGCTCTCTCCGCTCGTGCATGGACGCCGTTGTGAGAGAAGAGCGCGCCCGCTCGAGGGTTTTCCGCACGCTTTGACACTGCTACGAAAATTTTGCGCGCGCTTTCGTGGTTTAGAGAGGGAGCAGCTCGTGTGCGCGGCGTCAAGCAAAGTCCAAAAGGGCGCTGCTTTCGTCACGCCCTAGTTTTGTGCCCAGAGCGCATAACCACGTGGTGTACGAAGTGAAAACTGAAATTTAGCCTACCTTCCAACGAAGCTGCGGCACGAATGCGTTTCGCGTTTTTTTTTTCTTCGCGTCTTCAAATAGTGCTAGCTCGGCTCGATCTGCTTGCTTCCGCCGTGCGTGCTGGTGACATGTTTCTGCTACCTTTTCCTTTTCCCTTTGCGCGGTGTTTCAATGGATTTTGCGCTATGCTGCTCAACCCAGTGTCACAGATCAAATCCCGCCGCGTTCAGATTTGTGCGTAATACGAAAGCGTATTTCGCAATATAGGTGCGAATTAATGAATCCCATTCTGTTGAGCTTTGAGAGTGCTAGCATGGGCGTGCGGCTGATGCGACCAATATGTTAACGCATTGCCGTTCCTACCGGTGTCGCGTTTGCTTAGCCGCTTCTGCCATATGGTCGTATTTACAGCATATGGCGTATTTACCATACGGATATCTGAAAATAATACCTGTTATTGCGGAGCTCTTCAGAAACGGCTTTGCGCACAATCTACGTACAGAATTAGGACGTTAAACTCACAAACCGCTGGCACAACTCAGTTTTGATGCGCATCGACGGGGCACGTAACACTATTGCGCGGCCGCCCGAGGTCAAGCTCAGTGTTGTTGGCGTTACCGAAAAAAAGTAACTAAATACGTTACTGGTTACGTTAAAAAACGAGTGCGTTACCGCCCTACGTTACCTACAAAAAAGGTAGCGCGTAATCGTTACCGTTACCGAAAAAAAGTACCGTACCTTACTTTGCCGTTACTTCAAGGCCATAAATGTTAAGTTTTCGTCACCTTAAGAACTTACGATAACAATTTTATAAAGCTCACATTTCCCAAAATAACAACTTGCGTAAACAACGGTTTTACGCGATATCCTGATTTAACGAGAATACTTTGCACAAATGTGCGGGAGCTTAGCAATTTTATAGTAGCCTAAAGATGCCTTTAGAGTTACATGTATTCGATTCTAACTGTGTATTACATGATGAAGCCATCTTATGAATGAGGCATTAAACATAAAATCACACTCCATCATCAATTCTAACTTCACAAAGAAAACTTCGCTGAACTCTCAACAAATTTAGAGTAATTCTGAAAAATGTGATGTTCCAAAATGATCGGCATGCTTCCACTCTGTAGAAAGCTGTGTGTGTGTGAGTGGTTTGGGAAGGGGAGGTAGGTGAAGGCAAGTGTGTGAATGCGTGTTCGTGCCGGTGTTTTTTGGTTTATGGCTATTGCGTCTTTTTTAGTAGGGTGCGTTGTCAAGGGCAGCTGTTTTCTGGCATGCATGCGAACCCCAACACGGGTTGTCGGGAGCACCTGTGCATTTTGTTTATTTACATCAATTTAGGTGCTCTGCGCTTTTTTTCTAAAAAATGGGGCGGAGTGGTCCACAACAGGAACAAAAAGTAACTACTAACGTGGCACCTCCCGTTACCGTAAAATGTTAACGTAAGTACGTTACCCGTTATAGTTCCGAATTGGTAACGACTACGTTACTAATTTACCGGAAAAAGTAATGCGTTACCGGTAACGCCGTTTCTTGTAACGCATTACGGACAACAATGGTCTAGCTACAGTGTAATTTGTAGAGCCACACTGCTACTCATGTGTACGACAGAGACAGAAGGTTAGTTCACATATGGAATCGTGTCTGCCATCTTCGCCTTCGCACTTGTATGCGCTGCCACTTTACATGGTGTCGGCCGAGTAAGTGCACATATATTAAGTGCCCGCCAGCGCTCTCTCCTGTTGCCGCCGGTGATGGATAAGTAGTACTATTTTTAATCTATACTGCAGCGCGCGATAATGCACCGGTACTTCGCATTGAACGATTCCTGCCACCTGGGTAATTTCTGTTGACAGCACACACGTCAGTAAGCAAATGCGTCATTCCATAGAAGCCCACAAGTCAAGCAAGACGCTTCCCCATCTTTATGCAACCACGGTGCCGCCTGCCACTTCGATCACCACGTAAAAACTGCCCAGCAATGGACGTAAACGGCGCACTGTGCAGTCGTTAGGCTGTGCTCGCATCCGCCGCGCGCACGAGGAGACGGGCACGAGGCGCTCGCGGAGGGAGAAAGCGCGCGCAGCACGCGAACACGGCCAGTCAGAGCGCCCCGGCGCCGTCGTGCCCTATAGGGGACACAACCTGGGCCAGAGGGCGCTGCGGACGCCAGTGAACAGCGCCCTCTCCGAGCGATTCCTCCTAATTGATCGGGCAGGACGACGAGCTTCGCCACTGACTTGTGTGCGTTGCCTGGCCCGCACGTGAAGAAACGAGTTTCGCGCGCGCGCATTCATTCGTTCTTTCTGGCTTGCGCTTCGGCGCCGTTGAGAGAGGAGCTTGCTTCGCGCGCGCTATGCTCTCTCCGCTCGTGCATGGACGCCGTTGTTAGGGTGCCTCGATGCCAGCGCTGCGCCGTACAGGGTGGAGACACGACCTTCGTGGGCGCCATCTTAGGGCAAGCGCTGAAATGCAGGGCTACGGAGCGTCGGCCGGTATCCTTCTTTAGAACGCGCTTTCGCTAGCAGGCTGAGCTGTATAAGGTTTCTGCATATATGCTCACAGTTCTGAGCACTTTTTGCTTAGTGATATAAATGAAAAAAAGAGCTAGCGTTTGCTTGCAAGCGCAGCTTTTAGAGCAAATGACCACTGTGCAGCTAGGACAGCACTTACTTTTTGGCCGTCTCAGATGCTCAAAGCGGTTATTTTAACTGAAGTGACTGTTTTATAGAGCAATGCCTTTTGTACTGCCAGAACATGACGGAGTTTATAAGGTGCATCACATGCAAAAGGCTTTAACTGCGTCTGTTGATGCAGATGAACAACTAGTTGACGTTTTAGTCAGCCGCGCATATCAAAAATATTTTGCATCGCAGTCGTCTATTGTAGACAGTAAAATAGACACAGCAGAAAAAGATTATCCGTGATGAGTAGACCAAACTTTGACTCCTGCCACACGATGATGTACACAGCATTTTATTTCAAAATAATCATCAACCGCTTGAAGCTGCCTCTGGCTGCATGCCTAGGAGGAGACATCTCTTAAACAGTTTATTCAAGGTTTGTGCCAGCGACCGTTTTGCTGCCGTACCCATCATCCGATTCTTCTGGCTGGCTTAGCCAACGCAAGTAAATGCGCAGGCGCATCGTCACAAACCGCTCTAACAGTCTGTTCATAAGATTTGGGTGTTCCGCGCAATCAACCGCCGGAATGGGAACGGTTTGTTCGATAAGGCATTTAATGGTCTTCATTGGACTCTTCAAACGAGAGATGTCTTTTTGTTCCGATAGGTTTTTACAGAGACTTTCGCACGAAGAAACAGTCAAGAACTTGCTCGCTCACATATGCAAGGTTACGGGCTCCAGCATTATATTCTTTCAACTGCACTAGGGTATGCTCCTCTCGTACCTCTTCAGAAAGAAGCATTCGTGTGCACGGGGCGCAGGACCTTGCGGAAAGCGCAAGGGGCCTTACCAAGAACCCGGCCAGGTGAGCGACGATGTCGATTTCAGTTCTTGTCAATGACTCTATTGCTTCAATTTCATCACATGCTAAAAGTCCTTCGTGCACTTCAGCTTCGTGCTGAACTTCTTTGATTTCGGCCGAAAAAAAATCAACCAGGTAAGTGCTGTCATCGATGTCGTAGCCTGAAGTTTTCGGAACTTTGAGGAACTGGCTGACAGTTACAATCTTGAGTGCATTTTTTAGGTCGTATGAGCTCGGCACAGGTGAAATCATTCTGATGACCGAAAAAAGGTTTTCCAAACAATCTTGGACCATCCTCCCAGTCAAAACAAAACTGTACCGGCGTTCTTTCAGCAGAAAGATGTGCAGCTGCAGGACTACTGTTGTTGACATGAGCACCTCTGCCTGGCTTGGCTGCCACACTTTTCTTACTCCTATTCCCAAGCCTTCGATGACTTCCATTGTGAGTTTGAGATGTGCAATGGCTTCCTCATATTTACTCTCATTCTTCAAACTGAGAGCGACAGAGGGATGGCGAGCAGTCATTATTGTGAACCATTTAAAAATTACTCCAAAAAACCACGCAGTTGTTTCTGCTTCAGGTGACAGCTTCCCGATTTCGATGTAATATCTAATCGCTGCTGGGGCTTCACGAAACAGCTGAGCCGCTATCCCTACCTTCATTTTTGTAAAATGACAGTTAGATATGTGGATGTTGCTCAAGTTCGATGCGACCTGCAACTGGTCTGTGTCGAGTTTTAGAACAGCCTCCACATGCGCGATCGACACTTCATTGCTGGGCAACTTGAACCTTGCGACGATGGCATCGTTAAGATGCATCACATCTTTTCGCACCAAATGCCCTCTCAAATTTTTTAGCACATGCGCAGGGTCTGGCATGAAATACAAAACATTTTCGCTGTCACATGGATGTGGCACAGAACAAACAGTTACAGAACTGCGAGAACTCGACAGGTTCAGTGAGCTCCACATGGAACGATTTGAACTACCCATGTCGCAAGTGACACATACCACGCGCAGTGATATCTGGGTGCACAACTGTATTAAATGAAAGACAAATTCTTTGAGCTTATCTCCACTGACAAACGCACCTGTGTAGTGGTAGGCTATTACTTGCTTCCATCTGGTATTCAAACCACCTACCATGAAAACAAGGGCATGGTTGGCAGGCTGGTCACTTTCGGGGAGCGTGATCTTGCCAAGAAAGCAGTCACTGCTACGGTCCAGCTCCACACCTCTCCGAATTTCCAGCTCATCTAGGAAAAGGACGCAGTCCCTTTCAATCTCAGACATTGCAGCCACTTTGGCTTCCATTAAAGTTAGAATTTCTGTTAGCACACCAGGTAGGAAGGTTAAGTGTTGCAGTCTCCGGCACAGAGTCCTTCTAGATGGAAGCGGCTGCCCTTGTTCCAATAAAAGGTCGTAGCCGGCCGAACCACATGCAAACTTAAGCTGTAGCGCCTTCTTGATCGTGTTGGCACCCCAGGAGCAATTCTTCCGGTTTTTCTTTTCCAAGGCAGCCTTCTGGTCCTGGTTTAGGAAGCTCAAATTTGCCGTCAACGTTGTAAGGTTTTCTTCGAGCTGCTTTGTTCTTTTTGCAGCTTTTTTCAGCTTTTTGTTTGCCTGCAACAAACTTTCTTCTAACTGGCTGCGTTTTCTTTTTTCGTCTTGCAGCTCTTTTCGCAGCTCACTTGTGGACAGCGAGAAAATGTCGATTTGTTCTCCTGAATCTTCACGCGTGTTTTCAGGCATCGCTAGGGTCTCTTCCTGGTCAGGTGTCGTCTCAGGGGTTGGCGAAGAGCCTTTTGTAGCGTCAGGTGTAGGACTACCAGGAAAAAGCCGCGGTGCAGGCGGCTTTCCTCGCTTCGGCTCAGCTGTTCGTGCAAGAAAGAAATTAATTTATCAGTACCTAAACATATCCGAGGCTCTAGTGCTCCTCAGATTATCTGATGCGGATACTAGGCTAGCAAACCGAATGGGGGCAAACACTTACGTCTAAAATCAAACAACGTCGGGACAGCCGTTGACTTGAGGAGCCGCCGTCCATCCATTCTGTTGCCCTCAAACTGATCTTCCTCGAAGTGGCGCTAAAATGAGAGAGACGATGAAACTGTCATTTTGCGCCTCTGGTCGTGTGCACGCAAACAAATGAGATAATAAAAAAGCGTTAAGGAAGCGGTGCGATATTACAAGCACAGGATCACGAAGTATTTCTGTGGACGCCAACCAAGCGACAGCACTAATTCGGGTGTCGGACGGGCAAATTTAACTTCACTTAAATTTGGCTTAACCTCGGACCTGTATTTGCGCGTTTGACAACGGTGCACTTCGCCTCGCGATGTGTCATTACATGGAGAAGAAAGAGCTGTATTCGGGATGAACTTCTGTACTGCGCAGGCACCTTGCTTCCTCGCGACCGCTTTCTTAAAGCGACGGACAGTTCACAATAGAAGTTTCTTCGCGACTAGTCGAATTGCCAGCCATATACTGTAAACAACTTAATTTTCGCGAGGGCCTAACTTTGGGTTCGTTGCGAATCGCAAATACCTCGAAAAATTATTCCCGTGAATAATTTGAGAAAAGGAAGGTGAAGGGGCCTATTATTTGTGCTGCGCAGAATTTAGCACTTGCGAAAAGACCACTTGCAAAATTCCAGAACGGCTGACTCGTAGGCAGGTTTTTGCAACCGAAACTGCCTGTTCATAGACTGCATTTTCACTTCCTACTCTGGCCACAAAAGTGGGTAGGTAGCACGTGGGAGGTACACCCGTCAGCCTCTATTATATTCTTTTTTGAAAAGGAGAGAGGGGAATGCTCCTTAATCTGCGTGAACCGGAAGCCTCGACGGCTGCTACCAGCTTTCAAGATCGAGTGTAAAGGGCAGCTGTTGAAAGAGTACAATGGCGCATTCCTTCGACAAATACCGGGGTCCACCTGCTTCACGTGTTTTCACCGCGGCTCTGAACAAAAAAAAATGTGCGATCGCGAGAGAGTAAAGATCATCGTGAGACACTCCGTGAATGATACGGAAGTTCAGTGTAGCTCACTGAAAGTGAAAAGACGCAATGATTCATATATTTAGCTTGTAAGCCTTCACATAACTGGTAATTCAAAATGTTCCGCCTCAAGAACAAAGCGCGCTACTTCCAATGCCAGGCAATGCGATGCAACACGTGCTGTACTCACGTTTCTAACTACGCTTCGAGCTGCAGCTTTGAAGGCACACAAAAATTCCTGTTGCGCACAGTGCGAGATTGGTGAACAAGGCAAAAACATATATTCAAACCGCACAAAGTCAGTGCTTACGAGCGGATGGGCGAAGCGGTGTGGTATAATGTTATTCCTACTGAAAGCACATAACTGTGAGCGACATTTAGAAAAAGATCTAAAAGCTTTAGCGCAGACAACGACCACGAGAAAGACGGCACACAAACACAAGCGCTTGTGTGTGTGTGTGTGTGTGTGTGTGTGTGTGTGTGTGTGTGTGTGTGTGTGTGTGTGTCTCTCATCTTCCTCGTGGTCTGTGTCTGTTCGCGCTAAATTTTTTTACATTATCTATATGAACAAACTAGCCAAAAAAAGAAGTTTTAATGATGCATAAAAAGAGCACAGACATTGTGGCTTACCTCGCAGATCTTCGCGTTGTCATTCGCCTTCCAGTTCTCACGCTTCACTTTCGCCTCCCATATTTTTCTCCGTCCCTCATCCCGTGGAAAACGAAAACATCGCGCTCCTTTCTTCGCCGAGCCGCCATACAATGGAACACAACACCCTGGCATGCTATTTTTCGTGAATTAAAGCAGTTCATCAGCTCAGAACCCAGCGCAAAACACGGCTTCGAACCCTCCACAGCAGCGGCACGAAAAGCGACTTGCCCCAAGATGGCGAGCGCGGAGAAGACGGCGGCGCGGCGCATGCCAAAGCGTGTCACCACCCTGGACGGCGGCGCTGGCATCGAGGCACCCTACGCCGTTGTGAGAAAAGAGCGCGCCCACTCGAGGGTTTTCCGCACGCTTTGACACTGCTACGAAAATTTTGCGCGCGCTTTCGTGGTTTAGAGAGGGAGCAGCTCGTGTGCGCGGCGTCAAGCAAAGTCCAAAAGGGCGCTGCTTTCGTCACGCCCTAGTTTTGTGCCCAGAGCGCATAACCACGTGGTGTACGAAGTGAAAACTGAAATTTAGCCTACCTTCCAACGTGGCTGCGGCACGAATGCGTTTCGCGTTTTTTTTTTCTTCGCGTCTTCAAATAGTCCTAGCTCGGCTCGATCTGCTTGCTTCCGCCGTGCGTGCTGGTGACATGTTTCTGCTACCTTTTCCTTTTCCCTTTGCGCGGTGTTTCAATGGATTTTGCGCTATGCTGCTCAACCCAGTGTCACAGATCAAATCCCGCCGCGTTCAGATTTGTGCGTAATACGAAAGCGTATTTCGCAATATAGGTGCGAATTAATGAATCCCATTCTGTTGAGCTTTGAGAGTGCTAGCATGGGCGTGCGGCTGATGCGACCAATATGTTAACGCATTGCCGTTCCTACCGGTGTCGCGTTTGCTTAGCCGCTTCTGCCATATGGTCGTATTTACAGCATATGGCGTATTTACCATACGGATATCTGAAAATAATACCTGTTATTGCGGAGCTCTTCAGAAACGGCTTTGCGCACAATCTACGTACAGAATTAGGACGTTAAACTCACAAACCGCTGGCACAACTCAGTTTTGATGCGCATCGACGGGGCACGTAACACTATTGCGCGGCCGCCCGAGGTCAAGCTCAGTGTTGTTGGCGTTACCGAAAAAAAGTAACTAAATACGTTACTGGTTACGTTAAAAAACGAGTGCGTTACCGCCCTACGTTACCTACAAAAAAGGTAGCGCGTAATCGTTACCGTTACCGAAAAAAAGTACCGTACCTTACTTTGCCGTTACTTCAAGGCCATAAATGTTAAGTTTTCGTCACCTTAAGAACTTACGATAACAATTTTATAAAGCTCACATTTCCCAAAATAACAACTTGCGTAAACAACGGTTTTACGCGATATCCTGATTTAACGAGAATACTTTGCACAAATGTGCGGGAGCTTAGCAATTTTATAGTAGCCTAAAGATGCCTTTAGAGTTACATGTATTCGATTCTAACTGTGTATTACATGATGAAGCCATCTTATGAATGTGGCATTAAACAAAACGGCACTCCATCATCAATTCTAATTTCACAAAGAAAACATCGCTGAACTCTCAACAAATTTAGAGTAATTCTGAAAAATGTGATGTTCCAAAATGATCGGCATGCTTCCACTCTGTAGAAAGTTGTGTGTGTGTGAGTGGTTTGGGAAGGGGAGGTAGGTGAAGGCAAGTGTGTGAATGCGTGTTCGTGCAGGTGTTTTGTGCTTTATGGCTATTCCGTCTTTTTTTAGTAGGGTGCGTTGTCAAGGGCAGCTGTTTTCTGGCATGCATGCGAACCCCAACACGGGTTGTCGGGAGCACCCCTGCATTTTGTTTATTTACATCAATTTAGGTGCTCTGCGCTTTTTTTCTAAAAAACGGGGCAGAGTGGGTCACAACTGGAGCAAAAAGTAACTAGTAACGTGGCACCTCCCGTTACCGAAAAATGTTAACGTAAGTACGTTACCCGTTACAGTTCCGAATTGGTAACGACTACGTTACTAATTTACCGAAAAAAGTAATGCGTTACCGGTAACGCCGTTACTTGTAACGCGTTACGGATAACAATGGTCTAGCTACAGTGTAATTTGCAGAGCCACACTGCTACCTGTGTGTACGACAGAGACACAAGGTTAGTTCACATGTGGAATCGTGTCTGCCATCTTCGCCTTCGCACTTGTATGCGCTGCCACTTTACATGGTGTCGGCCGAGCAAGTGCACATATATTAAGTGCCCGCCAGCGCTCTCTCCTGTTGCCGCCGGTGATGGATAAGTAGTACAATTTTTAATCAATACTGCAGCGCGCGATAATGCACCGGTACTTCGCATTGAACGATTCCTGCCACCTGGGTAATTTCCGTTTACAGCACACACGTCAGTAAGCAAATGCGTCATTCCATAGAAGCCCACAAGTCAAGCAAGACGCTTCCCCACCTTTATGCAACCGCGTGCCACTTCGATCACCGCGTAAGAACTGCCCAGCGATGGACATAAACGGCGCACTGTGCAGTCGTCAGGCTGTGCTCGCATCCGCCGCGCCCGCGAGGAGACGGGCACGAGGAGCACGCGGAGGGAGAAAGCGCGCGCAGCACGAGAACACGGCCAGTCAGAGCGCCCCGGCGCCGTCGTGCCCTATCGACGCTTCAGAATTCCGCCGCTACGGGAGGAGCACGGCGCTGTCGTCGCGCGGCAAACTTTATCGACGCTTCAGAATTCCGCCGCTACGGGAGGAGCACGGCGCTGTCGTCGCGCGGCGAACTTTAGGTTGGGGTCGCTGAACAGCTTTCGGGCCTGCGCGTCAAGTGACGCGATGTCAACAACGTCACTGCGCGCCGGCTAAGGGGCGCGAGCGATTGCCGCGCGCTCGCCTCTCGGGAACTGATGCCACAGACAGGCTCGTCGACCGCCAGGTCCGCGGATTTATCTGGGAAAAGACAAATAATTAAGATTACGGACAGAATTATACATATTTATTTATCACAGAAGACTCTGTCTGTATGCATATTTACACATATTTACGACTACACATCGTTCGCGGCCAAGATACTTGACAGAAAGAAAACGATGTTGCGCTGTAATGTAGACGGATGTTGCCTTTTATACTGTGTTCCACAAAATCGTAAACAACTGACAGCCGAAACAAGTTGTTGCACCAATAAGAGATACACACAGTTACAATACCAATCTGTATATTAAAGTAGGCCCTGTGGCACGGTACGTGTTTCAGATGAATGAGAGGAAGCAGAACATAGCACATTGCCATGCCAAGAGGTAGAAAACGAAAACCATACTCGCATCTTAACTGCAGGTTAGAAGAAAATATTATTTCATCCATTTTTCAGAGTAGGTGGCCGCCCTTCATTGGCATAAAACACAACATATTACTTCGTAGAGTTGAAGACATGCAAAGAAACCATAGTACATTAAGCACACTTGTGACTAAACTGTGGACTAGGTTATATTAAATAAGTGATACAACGAGCCACTGATTTCCCTGCTGCAGGTACAAGAATGCACAAGGAATCCGCTGCACAAACTGCATTGCACAATAATTTAGACACTAATACAATAATACATAATAGACACTGCAACAATAGTACAATAATAGACACTGCACAAGAAGAGCACATACAGACAAAAGATTTGACAAATAAGTCATTCACCTATCACAGCAGGCACTGTCTGAGGTTCAGCTCAGTAAAAAACAACAACATTGCACTTAAATGCAAAAATACTTTAAAATTTCATATTAAAAACAAAGAGCTGTCATTCAAACTCTGCGCTAGAAAGCATGCATGACGCAAACAAAAGAAGGCTCTTTGCACTACAACAGGCAGAAGTTCGCCAAAGAATTCACATGAGGAAACTGCAATAAATTGCCTGCAGTGCAATTTAAAATAACTAAATGTGCGGTGTACAAGTTATGAAAAATTACTTTTCAAGAAAGATTGTGGCTTTCTGTTTTTTTGCCTTCTGTTCTTTTATAATATTAAGTTGATCATTCCTTTGTTTGCATAAGTTGTTAAGCATTATGTTTGATGCAAAGTTTGCGACAAGTGTGACAAGGAGCTCGTAGGCATGTCCATTTTCACATGCATCTAAGTCCTCAAGCCTCGGTAGAGAGTTGAGCGGCAGTTGCCGAACGACATTCCTTTGGTTGGGCCCATGGAAAAATTGTGTGCAGGCACTTTGTGTTACAAGCTTTGTAACTACAACGTCTGTGTACATGACTATTGTAATCACAAGAGCAGAGGTAAACTTGAGTCCACCTCGCTCCAGTTGTGCGATTAAGGAATGGGTGTCTTCTTCCATTTCTGTCTAACTTCCGGTAACAACCAAGTGTCCTCGGCAACTTTCACACTTTAAAACTTTCATTGTAGCATGCGCACAATACCCGCCAACATAACCATTAAGTGGCATTCGTTCTCTGAGTGCATCGAGGTCAGCATCTACAACTTGAACACTAAAGGAGGTTCCTACATCTCTGGCACTGTCTCTTCGCTGTTTCTGAAGTCATCAGTGGTCATCTTTGGCAGGGCATCTTGAAGGCGAATTCTGCCCTCTGTCTCACAAAGCTGTCAAACAGATATGTGGTACTGCCCACCAGCCATTTGCCGGTACTGTCCAAAACGATTCTCGAGAGGATCCGTTTTTTGAACTTTCCCTAGTAGGACGTACTTAAAGTGAAGTTCACTTATGCAGCACTTTACCAATGCCAGTAAGGATTGAGCAGATAGCCTTAGGGCACTCAATGTGTCCTGAGTGAGGACCCCAGTGTCATGCCCATAAAGTTCCCAGACATCAAGGCAGGTAATGAAACCATTCAGAAAAGCTACTTTTGGGTCATCTGTACTGCAAGACATGGTTTTTTTGTAAACAGTGCGATAGTGGAAGCCTTTATTTGGCGTTTTTACGTTGACAATACTCCTCCAGCGAAGAATGATTTTGGTGAAATCTGCTGTTGCTGCCGCATGTTGAAATCAGCTTCACCACTACGAGCTGCCAGGTCTGTGGCTACGTGTGGATTAAAAACGTGCAGTACCAGCTTAACATTTTGCCGTTCCATGTTGCTCGGATTAAGTGCCTTGGATGTCAAGCCATACCGACTTTATCAGTAGAGATGACTGCTCTTTATGTAAATCTCTCAAATTCTTAAATGAGGCAGTCATTTTGCTTATAGGACGAACATCATTGTTTGAAAGCTTAAAGCGTGGGTGGAAAAAGCATGTCTTCGCATTTTTCTGATTCAGCCAATTGTTTCTGATATACTTCAAAAGATATACAGCATCTACCACATAAAGTAATGGCCGATCTGGATCTGCCGGATGTGGATAAACATGACGAAGCATTGGCTTTGGTGGAAACATCTTCATTACCTTTCTGTTTTGAGAGTTATTGTCACAAACAACCGCTATGACCCTGTACCCAATTTCTTCTAAGCGTATTATCACCTTCTTCAGTATGGCATGAAGTTGGTCGCCCTGTATGGTTTTTACCGGAAGAATGTGTGCTACCTCCTTGAATGAGCTTAGCAGACTTTGTATCATAAGCACATGTACAGATGTGGCTGCCTCGCTGGAATTTACTGATGCACCACACATGCTGCCCCCGTTATAATAAAAACAAGGCTTGCTATGAATTTCGTCAAGCATCAACGTCACTGTCTTTTCATGTTCCTGCAGATGTGTAATTAATTCTCTGGGAAACATACTGAAGAAAAGTTGCATCACAAGAATAAATTTCTTGGCACCTTTGTACAGGTGAGCACACTTTCCTAATAGTGCTCGGATGGGGCAAGTCTAGTGTACTTGTTTTTTTTTAATACTTGTAGGCATGCGGCGATATTGTGTGGAGAATGCATGCAAACACCATTACCTGTGCGTTGTACGAAATACGCTCTGCAGAGAGCAGTGTAAGCTGTTCCTTTAAAAATTTCACAGCCCCTTTCTTGTTTTCATTAATGCCTGGTTCCAATTTGTCTAGAGGGGAATTTACTGCAAGCGACAGGTGGCGAGAACTAAAACGCTCGCCAGACTCGTCAGACAGCATGCACAGGTTGTTCAAAATTTCTAACAAGGAGCTTACTTTGCAAACCGAGCCTGGTACAACAGCGCTACCAAGATTCTTGATCGCGGATCCTTGGTAGCAGGCTGAGACTTGAAGGATTTCGAACACTGTCAATGACGCCTTCAGTAATAATAATAATAATAATAATTGTTTTTTTTGGGGGGGGAAGGAAATGGCGCAGTATCTGTCTCATATATCGTTGGACACCTGAACCGCGTCGTAAGGGAAGGGATAAAGGAGGGAGTGAAAAAAGAAAGGAAGAAGAGGTGCCGTAGTGGAGGTCTCCGGAATAATTTCGACCACCTGGGGATCTTTAACGTGCACTGACATCGCACAGCACACGGGCGCCTTAGCGTTTTTCCTCCATAAAAACGCAGCCGCCGCAGTAGGGTTCGAACTCGGGAAATTCGGATCAATAGTCGAGCGCCCTAACCACTGAGCGACCGCGGCGGGTGGACGCCTTCAACCAAGGTTCACAATCGTTGGTGATGTTCAAAAACATCGTACACTTTTCTTTATGAATCACAGTCCACTGCACTGACATTGAGGCCACTTGCAGGCGCGCCTTTAGTTCTTAGGGTGAAGAAAATTGGTCTCTCTCCTGCTCCGCTATATATGACGCCAGTGATCCCTTGACCGCACAGGCGAGTTGGGAAGCTTTCGGCTGCTCTTAGCATCAGGTACTTCTCTCTTGCTGTGTCTGGTGCTGAAAGATAAGAAGGGCAGTTGGGAAATACGGTAGGCACCGATCCATGGCGCAACCGCGGTACTGGCAATCGAACTGTAAGAACATATCCTGTTCTTGGATCCGTGTACGATGTCGTCGTCTCGATGCATGAAGCGTCGAAATGATCGGCTCAATCCTGCACAAACGTAAAACGTTTCGTAAACATCTCAGAATCCACTTATTAAAATAGCCTAATGCTAGCCCCTTTGTCTATAAGCGTGTTTGCAGCAAAGAAATGTGGCCTCAATCAATCTATCTGGGCTTCGGAAGTATCACAATAAACGTGCTGAATAAGTAAAAGCAACCAGGAGCATATAACAGTACCATAAATTTAACATTACTTACCTTAGTGTACGAAGTGGGCACGAAGTCCTTCCTTGGAATGGCGCGTAACTACTTCTTGAAGGTGTCGTCGTCTTTTGGGAAAGAAAACACTTGTATCTTCCTGCCCGTATTATAATTGCCGGTGCACCTCGGCACACAACACTTGTTCGGCTTTTTAGTATCCACTGCACATCGCACACGGAAACAAAATTTCCGCAAAGCAACGACCAGAGGCGACAAACGCGACCACGCCGCTGCACTCTAAGAAAAAAAGGAGTGGTCTTAGTCCTTTGAGGGGGTAAAGCCACTGACGCTGTGGCGACCCCCTTTTGGTGTAACGTTACACCTTCGTCGGGGGCCTAAGTGCGCACAGTGTAATGTTTAGGCTGTTATCGGGGTAATGTTATTCCGTCTGGCCAAATGTAAGTATAACCCTTTGATGACTAACGTTACCCCTCCTCAGAAAGACTAACGCTTAGGCCATCAAAGTGTAAACATATGCTTCACTTTCTGGTGCATGTTTGCGCCCACTCAGACTAAGCTTATGCTCAATCCCAGGGCGCAAACTTATACTCGCAAGGGCTACAGTTAATCCTGTCTAATGAGCTTATTACAACCCTCCTACAGAGCAACTTTGCACCTTATCAATGAGCGTAACATTGCTCTGCAAGAGCATATGGGTTCCTCTTTCAGGTGCACCTTTACGCCATGTTAGGAAAGGTAACGTAAGCGTAAGCTTACCCTCGCAGGGGCTATTGTTACTTAATGAGTTTTTTACAACGCTTCTATGGTGCAACTTTGCACCACGTCAGTGGGCATAACATTGCTCTGAAAGTGTGTGTTTTGTTCTTTTAGGTGCATCCTTACGTCTCTTTTGGACGGGTAACGTTACCGTCCAGAGGAATGTATCCCATATTACAGTGTATTGTTACAACTTCTCGAATGTAGGGCACAGGCACTTTCGCTTTGATACTAGGCATCCATTGTTATTAAAGTAAGATCGTTTTTGGGCCTGTAAAGCAAACCACTTCACTTTGTAGGTGTCGGTAATGGTGCATCTACATTAATGTATTACACACATCAAAACCAAACGCAGCATTACAATACACCTACAGAACAAAGCTGCTTGCTGAAAAGGCATGATAAGCACCTCACTGCCATCAAGTTCACAGATGTTTTTCTCTCCCACATTCCTGGTTATGTTCGTGTTAGTGCGATAAGATTGTGGCGTGCCGTGCTGCACTTCAGAGTGCAGTTTCGTACTCCAGTGATTGTACACCAGTATGCACGACAGGGTTTATTTCTTATGGAATTTAAAATGGCAGCATAACTCAGCAGTCTTCTGTCAACGTCATGATGGCATCCATTCTCCAAGCGAACCTGTGTGACAAAAAGAAATCCTTGAAACATGAGGGGCAGTACACATAATTAACGCATAAATTGTAATCATGAGATCAAAATTTAATCTGCGACAATTTGGTCTGAAGCGCGAAGGCTTATGTGCGGTGTTTTCCAAGCGAGCATGCTGTACAGGCCAAGAAATAAGTAAAAGAATGAACAACACAAGCTCTGGATACAAAATCATTGCATAATCGTTCATGGCACTGATTGAAGAACATGCATGCGCCACCAGCTAGACCAAACTAGAAGGCTCCTACATTTGGTGTGCAGTACACATATCTCACATGCAGTGGAAGTATAGAGCGCAGCTCCCACTTCTGTAAATGGCCTAGTTTTTTTTTAATTACAGCGTTCTTTCGGCGTTGATTCAAAGGGGCCCGATTTTGCAGCTGAAATCTACAAGACATAAGAAACCGTTCCGCAGTATATTTGACGCTTGTAAAATGATAAGCAGGGCGTCTTCACTCACCCCGTTGCTTTCGTGCATGCAGTGGTGCTACCATTTAGTTAGAGTCAGTTTATGACCATGGAACATTTTTTTGCAAACAAAAATGACCTGAAGTGAGCCCTTGTTCAGCTGTTGTCCAGTTATGCTTTTGGCGCTAGCTAACAAAATTGTGGCTGAATTTTTGCCGCCTGCGCGCAACAAAAGCGTATGTGCACTGAGATAGTGCGTTTCTTTCTGCAACAACTTGGAATATTATATAAGTCAGCTTCTTCAAAAGGATGTCTTCCGACCAAAAGTACTCGTTTACAGACAGCAGTCTCGCATTTTCAGAAAAAGGTTGGATTCCCCTTAATCTATTTCGGGACCGACTAACCCATCTCCCCTTTGGTGGCAAGGACAGGAAGTGATAACGAAGACTGGTAAATGTCTCGAACCCAGAGGACACACACACATTCCTCGAGCGAATGAAAACTCCGGATGGCCGCCCACTGCCTGCAGCAGAGTGTAGGCAGAAAAAGGAGGGATACCGTCCTTCGTCACAGAGCAGTGGGGAGTGGGTTGTTCCTTGTACTGGCTAGGAGTGCGCGGGGGAGGGGGAAGGAAATGAAGTTAGCGCGACGGTGTTGTTCAGTAGAAAAGTTTTAGAAAGTTTAGCGTGAGGTAGCTCACTACTTCCGGCGCACAGGAACAAAGGCCCATTCCCTTCTATTTCCTGCCTAGCCTCTACTGCAGTGCTACCGAAGGTTGACTGCATGAGTACAATTGTACTCTTGATGGCTCTCTCCAGGCCACTTTGAAGTAAACTGGCGACATCCCCGAGCTTGCTCAGAAGAGGGAACTTCACTCTTTTCGTTTCCACAAAAAATGCGAGAGTGTCGTCCGGGAACGAGACCTTTTGGTTGGAAAAAAAGCCTTGCGGAGAAGCTGACTTACACATTTCTGCAAATGGTCTATTTTGCAAGTTGTCAACCCTCGTCAGGATTAAGTGACTTGAAATAGCGATAGAAAAATGTTTGGTGAAGATTAAACAGGACCATAGCAGCATGGAGCTAATGGTCGAGTTCGGGGGAAAAAACAGGCCCTTTTTCTCCATTAAAAAGAAGAGAAAATCCTGACCGCGCCACTCTGCTGCATCTGGAAAAAAGATGCCATATGGCTTTGGGCCTCATCATAAAAAAGGTTTGTACTCCAGTTCAATCAATTTTTAAACTTCAACCACTCAGAGCAATCATCAAGGTTCTGAAAGAAAGTAGGACTCACTTTCTGAAGCTCAAAGGCCACATTAGCTGCACTCATGCTTGAGGTCGCATGCATTTGGAAGCGTACACCCGCCGCCAAGAGTTCAAGAAAGGCGACTGTGCCGAAAACAGCTAATTGCTTCGTATCCACAACTTATTGCTGGGGATATAAGGGTGCATTGCACAATTTGGACCATGACAATTAATATCTCTTCTAAGATCCACGAACTGGCGAGGGCGAAATTGAGTTGTTTTACTAAAAGTGTACATGAGCGTAATTTCCCACCGCCAACCCGCACTCTACAAAATACAAGCAGATAAACAGTCGACCGTACTTACCAGGACTGATACGGCGTCATCGCAAAGTTAGCCTGTTGGCAGGCTATCGAAACGCGTTATTCGCTCAGCGACTGCACACCACAGGTACAGAGTCGGACAGCAGATAGCATGACAAACTCTGTCCAGAGACGCTAAGTGCAAACTGCGCCCTGCAGCAGCTGCCAGTATCAGGCAGTGCCATGACAGGTCGCGCTTCCCTCCTCCTGCGGGCAGATTTTTTCTTCTCTTCTTTTTGTTCCCCGGACCGGATTCCGCGTGTCCCCCGCGTATGCTTTCTTGGTAGAGGGATTTAGCATACCGGAGACATACTACCGGCTTTAGGTACGCTTGTTGTGCACGTGCAGCGGCCCTTCCCGGCCGGGTGCTTGCTTCTCCGCATATGTAAAAAATTCCTTGGTTAACTGTCCGAACAGAAAATCGCCTGTTTTCTTGACGGCTGAATACTAAAAAAAGTGTGCGGTAGGAAATATCGCGAACGTACATATGCTCTGCGCTTCTCGTCTCTAAAATGGCAGCCACTATGAAGGTGGTGCAAGCGTGCTTTAATATAAGTTGTTTGAAATAATGCGTATAAGTTAGAAAATGAGCAAGTGCACGCACTTAAGCGGAAAAAGCCTGTTTTCGGATTCTGTTTCTGCTAATTCTTATATGTACGACCATCGCTACTATACTATTGCTAGAAAGAAAACTAAAAGTTGACACAGCTCCGTTATATATCATTCTTCAACACCTTACAGAAAATAAGTAACCGAGTACAATTGAAATGACTCCATCAGAAATGTATATGAATACCGGGGTGAATTACAGCCTCAGGAAAGTAACGTAACAATTACTGAAAACTAGGCTGTTATTCTTCCGTTACTTTCCTCCCAACATTTATAGTTCCATGACAAAAATTTACTCAGACTGCAGTGAACTGCAGCAGCTTGCTTGATGATTTGTTCTTTTAATAAACTGCACATCTCCAACCAAAAATTTTAATTTTAACCCAACGTTTCCAGGCTGACTCGGCTCCTTCATCAGGGGTGACTGAGGGCTGTAGCTATATAGTGTCTTTTAAGTATAGAGGGGAGGAGGGTGTCAAAGGAATGACAGCGGTGGTGCGAAAGGCATGGTGGAAGGAGAGAGGGCGTTAAGGCTGTTAGTCAAGTTGTCGCACTGTGGGGAGGCGGTCAATGGCGACTTTTTTTTTGTTGAGTTGAAGAGCGAAGTCCCTGGGCATATACTGGGGCAGGTTTCCTTTTGTGCGGTTGATGTTGTTCGGGGTGGTTTGTATGTGCCAGGATTCCAGAAGGAGCCTTTTGTGGTAATTTGTTTCGGTTCCCAGGATGCGGGTTTCTTCGAAGTTGATTCTATGGTCGGAGTCCTCGGAATGTTCCAACCAAAAATAAAATTTTTGTTTGGAGATGTGCAGTTTATTACAAGTCTTCAAACCCAACCAGACAGACAAATCTGTCAAAATGTTTAGTTTTCAATGATTTGTTCTACGCTGTTAATTTCCGAGGGCAATTGTTTTTCGAAGCTGCGGTCAAAAACGTTCCTACGTTTACTCGCGAAGCGATTAGCGGCCGCACTGATCACTTTTAGAACACCTTGCGTCGATTTTGGGTGTAATGAGAGGTAAGCTGCGGCGCCATCATACAAGACAGGGGGGGGGGGGGGGGGCTACAGAGCGGTCACGTGATACCTCTCGGGAGAACTCCCATAGAAGACGGCGTTTATTGACCCGGTTGTGGTGCGGACATGATCGTTCGCGATGCTTCTCGGCAACCGGTCTGTTGTCGCTCGGTCACAAAGAAAACTGCTTGCCGTCAGGAAAGCAGTACCTTCAACTCCAGCTTTTTTTTTGGAAAAAAAGAACTGATTACCTGTAATCAACTACAGAAAAAGTAATTGAATTGCCTGGAACTTTGCCGTTTGAAAAAAAAGTAACAAATTAATCATAAAATTGCAAGAAAGTGCAGCTGATTACAAGTAATCAATTACATGTAATGCGTTACGTACAACTCTGGTACGTATCGTCATATCTTCTATACTTTAAAGCCGCCGTGGTGGCTCAGTCGTTATGGCGCTCAGCTGTTGACCCGAAAGACGCGGGTTCGATCCCGGCCGCGGCGGTCGAATTTGTGTGGATGCGAAGTTCCAGAGGCCCGTGTACTGTGCGCTGTCAGCGGACGTTAAAGATCCCCAGGTGGTCGCAATTTCCGGAGCACTTCACTACGGCATCCTTCACAGCCTGAGTCGCTTTGGGATGTTAAACCCTCATAAACCATGAACCATCCATACTTTGAAAGATCTTCCAAGCGTTATTATTAAATAACGGCCAAGACAATGCGCCAGATATCAAAATCAAGCCAATGTAAGCTTGTAGTTGTCACAGGAGAGCAAATCAAGCCAATGTACACTAAAAATACAGGTACTAGTTTACTCATATTTACGAAGCCTTAGACACACACACACATATATAATCGATAAAATGTGCATGTAGAGATGGTCCACAACATGTGGGACACAAATTTGTGCGCTGGCCTGAACGTAGTGAAATTTGCTCAGTCAAAAAGCATACTTAATAAAAAACGCTCTTGCAGTGTTCACACGTGTGTCAAGGATTCACGCTCACTTGCGCTCGCATTAGCAAATCAGTCGAAAAGCTTCTAATGCGGGATAACTTCAAACCCTTGAGTGTACTCCTGTGAGCAGGAAGTCAGCGCTGTGCATAGACAGCAAGGACAGCACGGTGAGGGGTTAGCGTGGCTCCCGAGCTGCGCGTCCGCTGCTCTATCCCGCCTTCGGTTAGTCATCCGCCGGGTCACTGAACGTAGACCTTGTATGTAAGAGGGGACAAGTATTCCTAGGGAGTGTTAACATTGCCTCGCGTCTGAATGATGATTCAAGAGCTTTCTGCGCTGGAGCACAATAGCGCTCGGCGTCGTACATCGGCGAGACCAGGAACTTCGCCGAAAGAATGAAGCAGCACAAAGCGGATTAAAAATCTGGAGGAGCGGACTAGCGACAAAAAACTTTTTGGACTAATTGCTGCAGTGACACGAGGCCAAAGGCGCCTTCCTTTTTCCCCTTTCCTGTCCAGCCCTTGCTACAGGAATTTGCGAGTGTGCATGAGAAATGTGAGCTTTAACAAAGTTTGAGCACTCTTTTATTGATTACACCATAATTATTTATGACAAGCACGTTTTCTGCTTTCTGTTTTTCTCTTGGCGTATAGCATTCAAAAGTCATTTTCAAATTTAATTGAGAAATGAACAAAAAATTTCATTGCCAGGGAGGAGGAGAAAGCGTCAGAGGACCCAAGACTCCTTCCCACAAATCAGTAGGTTCATCTGTGTATGCGCCACTCAGCATTTCCCTATTTCTGCTCCTTTGTAAAAGATTACCTTGGGCTCACCCCCAGCCCTGTTAACAGCAAGGCTGTCAAGGGCAAATTGCATTTGCGTTATCACTCGTAATATAAAATGAAGTATTATGTAAACCACGAATGTCCTACAGACGAGCGTGGGCTTATGGTGCAAGTGTAATCAGGACACTAAATCAGGGCCCGCCGATCTTGCCATTACGTGCAGCTGAGCGCGAGGAGGAAATATGCACTGCTTGAAACGGACACAGATTAAATGCGCATAGAACGCCAGCGTTGGAGCTGATTGCCGCATCATGTCAAATTAAAGCATGGAATGTTTTTAGTTGCACTAGGAACAGTCTATATGGAAAAAAGATGTAAGCATTTGAATTCCGTTTTGAGCGTAGACTGCTAAGCTTAATATTTTTACTTGATACATTTGCCACAGAAGAGAAATTGACCATTATATAAATTCTTTCCCGTCCCTCTATGAAGTCGGCACGCGCATCGAGGCACTTCACACAAAATTCTCCTCGAGCGCCCCATCGCGGCATGCGAGCAAAGTATAATCACCCCGCTGTTTTGGGGGCAAGAAAGGACGCGCAGTTATCAACACTGGTAGAGAGCGTAAGTAGGGTGTAAGTTTTCTAAAATGGGGTAAGTGATCAGTAGCGTGCTTTTAACGGGTGCAAAGTTGTTCCTAGGGTCCACTAAAGGGGGTAAAAGTCCTTTTTACCCCTTTCTCACACCCTTTTTTCTTAGAGTATGCAACCAACCGGCCCGCGCGGCGCAGGGAGCGTGAAAGAAAGAACAGCAGGGATAACCCCCGTGTTCACAAACTGATCTTACCTTTACTTTACTTTAACGCGAAGGCCGACTTTCAGAAAGGTTACTGAAAGTGAAAGGTAAGAGAAAGGCTAAGCTGCGTTTCATAAATCCACCTTTCGGCAGCCTTGCGGAAAGCGCCCTTACCCACAGAAGTAAGAGGTATAGTAACGAGGCTAAAGAAATAGTAATGCTTGACGCTTCAGTGGATGTACTGATAACTTAATTGTTTTGTATGCTATAGAAAGCAGTTAAACATATACTGGCGCTGTCATAATCACTCAGTAGGTGAAATTAACTAACCTTACCCAAATTTTTACGCAAGTTTCCTCTTGATCTAGCCACAGTGATAGGCAGCCGTCGCTACAAGAAGCTTTGTTAAGTCGACGTCGGTGTTTGTTTATTTTCGTGTGCCTCGATCGTGGTGTTGTGCTTGTGCGCGTTTGTTGTTTAGCGCTGAACGTCAGAAATGTACCTTTTCTGAGGATTGTTGGCCAATACGGAGATGCTGGTAGAAGTTACAACTGCGATGCAAGGAAATTTCATCCCATAGCCACTTTGCTGCTGCTGCCTTGTGCGGCTCGGGGTTGGCTTAATTCTGCAAGATCCACTGCAGAAGGCGTCGCGGAAATAATAATGATAATAATTGGTTTTTTGGGGAAAGGAAATGGCGCAGTATCTGTCTCATATATCGTTGGACACCTGAACCGCGCCGTAAGGGAAGGGATAAGAGAGGGAGTGAAAGAAGCTAGGAAGAATTAGGTGCCGTAGTGGAGGGCTCCGGAATAATTTCGACCACCTGGGGATCTTTAACGTGCACAGACATCGCACAGCACACGGGCGCCTTAGCGTTTTTCCTCCATAAAAACGCAGCCGCCGCGGTCGGGTTCGAACCCGGGAACTCCGGATCAGTAGTCGAGCGCCCTAACCACTGAGCCACCGCGGCGGGGCAC